>JAVJIX010000033.1:5750000-5885000 GCA_036785185.1 Paratrypauchen microcephalus
AGGAAGAAAGAGAGAGGAGAGGCCGAGAGTGAAAATAATAGAGAAATAGAGAAATAAAGCCAAGAGGAGGAAGAGGGGAAAAGAAGAGAAAGATGGGAGGAAAGTGGGGAGAGAAAGGAGAGAGTCACGGAAAGCAAGCAGAGGTGGAGATGGGGGGGGGGGGGGGGGTCAGCAGAGGAGAGCTGGTGTGAGGGAGGGAGGAGTCACGTGTGAAAGGGCCAGTGCCGTACTTTCTGCCCGAGTGGAGGAAGGTGTCGTACTCGTAGGACATCTTACAGGACAGTGCCTGGCGAGTGTGCGCGCCGGAGCAGTGGGTGTGGATCACATGGTCGCCTAGAAGACGCACACAGGCCATTCAGAATAACACAAGAACTGTCGTGAGCATCGAGGAGCGCACAATACATCTACAAGTCGGGATAGTATCAGATAAAGTAAGTAAATAAAGTATGTATGGCTTAAAGGAAAATTAACGTTTTTTTACAATCTGAGCCTTCTTTCGGCAATAAAACAAGTAGTTTTACTCACCCATAGCAGTTTGGTGTCAATTGGAGCAGTATCGCAGAACTTATGTTGTAGCCGTTCTGTTCTACTAATGATCCCGTATCCGTTAGCGTGAGTGCTCGGGGCATTACTTTGCGGTGTCCAAATAACACAAACTTTAGCACTTTTCAAATCACACAAGATCGCTGTGTCAGGGTAGACTTTTAGTGGATTCCAAAACGGCCTGAAACCCGATATCCAGCTATAATTTCATTTGATGACGTCATCAGAGAGGACGGTGCGCATGCGTGAACTCAGCTGTTTTGTAAACACCGCTTGTCCGAAAGAAGCTAACACCGCTCTGAACTTTACTTTTCTGTTGCGATATCGGGTTTCAGGCCATTTTGGAATCTACTAAAAGTCTACCCTGACACAGCGATCTTCTGTAATTTGAAAAGTGCTAAAGTTTGTGTTATTTGGACACCGCAAATCAGTGCCCCGAGCACTCACGCTAACGGATACGGGATCATTAGTAGAACAGAACGGCTCCAACATAAGTTCTGCGATACTGCTCCAATTGACACCAAACTGCTATGGGTGAGTAAAACTACGTGTTTTATTGCCGAAAGAAGGCTCAGATTGTAAAAAAACGTTACTTTTCCTTTAAGAAATGAATATGTCCACCATTGTTAGATAAATCATCTGATTTGTTTGTGGCCAATGCGTAGACACTAGTGCTAATATTTCTGCTATTAATTTATCGTTTTAGCACCACTTGACGATCGCTAATGGTTCACGTGAAACTTTGGAACACTCTGTTCATAGAGTGGAGTGGGACTCACCCAGCCTGTCCTGCAGCCAGGGGTCCTCTGTGTCTGTGAACACAAACGTCTGAGGACAGAGATAAACAGAGAGAGAGTAATATAAAAAAAGAAAATTATTGGACAAGAAACCATTCTCAGGTCACTGCTGCGCTATTTTAGACAAGTACAACTTGGTTAATTTTAATAATTTTGTTCATTTCAAATATGGATATTTTATATATAAAGTTTTGCATGGGCTCCTCCTGTTTCATTAGGATTTTATTAAAACAAAGACTGTCAGTGGGATGGGAACTAGAGCCATGGGCCCGGGGAACTGTGAGGTCCCGCACAGACCCCGGTAGAACTGTGAGGTCCCGCACAGACCCCAGGGGAACTGTGAGGTCCACACAGACCCCGGTAGAACTGTGAGGTCCCGCACAGACCCCGGCGGAACTGTGAAGTCCCGCACAGACCCCAGGGGAACTGTGAGGTCCACACAGACCCCGGGGGAAATGTGAGGTCCCGCACAGACCCCCGGGGAACTGTGAGGTCCCGCACAGACCCCGGCGGAACTGCGAGGTCCCGCACAGACCCCGGCGGAACTGCGAGGTCCCGCACAGACCCCGGCGGAACTGCGAGGTCCCGCACAGACCCCGCACAGACCCCGGCGGAACTGCGATGTCCCGCACAGACCCCGGCGGAACTGCGAGGTCCCGCACAGACCCTGGTGGAACTGCGAGGTCCTGCACAGACCCCCGGGGAACTGCGAGGTCCCGCACAGACCCCGGCGGAACTGTGAGGTTCCGCATAGACCTCGGGGGAACTGTCAGGTGCTGTACATTTGGACAAAGTGTCTCTCAGTCAGAGGCTCCAAGTTCTGGAACTTTCTCCCATCATCAATAAGAGAGACTCCAACACTGGACACTTTCAGATCACACTTGAAACAGCGGCTAAAGGAAAACCAGACTTGGAGACTTAATGTTTAACTGCTGTCATTGTCAGTTGTCATTGTTTTTGTTGTTTTTGCTGTGGTGTCACCTGCCCAGGGACTACAGATGGAAATGAACATTTTTGGTATAATCTGGTGTATTTACACTGCAGTGTCGCAGATGTTCATTAATATGCACTGTCCCTTATAAATAAAATAATGACTAAAAAGAGAAACTAAAAAGGAGAGGAAAAAAATAAACAAATGCAAATGCAAGTATTGTTTCTTTTTATTAAAGAAACATTCACACTAATAATGTTTTGAATAAACTAGCTACATTATACAGAATAATAATTTGTGATGCCTCAAATTAACCTTGTACAGAAAGATGGATTCTCACCGTATTTGTGAGTTTGTCAGATTCAAAGAGTTGTCACGACATTCCACATTTTCCGATCTCTTTCAGTGAGCTGTTCCCAGGGCTCTCAAGTCTCAGAGTGTGACACACGCAATTCGACGTGGGCACACGCTCACACGCCACACATGGCATTTCTCACGCTGATTTCTTTGTTTGTTTTTTTTTGTGCCCAGAAAATCGGTCTATGTGGCTTAGTTTATGCAGGCTCCGCACGTTTTCAGCGAAAAAAACTCCCCCTGCTCCAGGCGCACGGTCCGAGCGAGGTCGGAGCAGACGCGCCGTCCCCCGGGCACGTCCTGAGCCTCAGTCCCGGTACCACGTCTCCTCTGAGACTCTGGTCCCGGTGTCTCCGTCTGTGCGTAACGTGTGTGTGTGTGTGTGTGTGTCCCCGACGGCTTACGCTCGGCCCAGAGCCGAACTGCCCATGGTGAGCATTACCCAGACTCTTACACGAATCCGTTAAAAATGTCCCGCTCCCCCCCGCCCTGCTCCCTCCTCCCCGCCCCTCTCAGCGCGCACTGACAAAGTGCAGTGATGATAAAACAAACTGAGAACCATCAGGTACACTGTAAAAACGAATACCAACCTTACTTGAGTACATTTGTTCTACTTTACATGTTTTGTTTTCAACCATTAAGTTTACTTAATTACAACGACCTACCTGTGCATCAGTGTTAAAAAAAAATGCAGAGATTAACTTTACAAGTAATGATCATGTTACTTTCTTATAAGTGAGACTGTAAATAGCAATAGTTAAATCTTATTTACAGTCACATAAACTTTGTGTGTAAAGTCAGTATTTTACTCAAATTATCCCACTGGGAACTACTTAAATTAATAAGGTAAACTTTAGACATGCGCAGTACTGTACTTCTAATCACATGGCTATTTGAAACTTTTGGCGGCCATGTTCTTCTCACACGTGGATTTCAAAGAAGAGACGGTTCTGGTGGTCTTTCTTGGCATCACGGTGGTTCTCATTCTTGGCGTGTTGATTTGGTGAGTAAATTAAGTCAATTCGTTTTTAGATGATGCAGTTTATAGGGGCAATTGTTTTTTCTCCGTCCACAAAGCAATTAGAATATTAGATTATGTTTTGAGACTGTTGAGACGGTTGCATGTAGCATGTAAATGTGTCAATTGTTATTAGTTAGAAAAAAAATATTGCTTTTTATATATATATATATATATATATATAATTTTAATTTGTTATTTAGACTTTCGTAACAGCGTTCTGTTTCATTCTCTTGCCTCGCTCTCACGCCCTCACCTGACTCTTACCCGTGGATCTATTATAAAAACTTTCGCCCCGCATGCAGCCTTTTGCACCGATGTCGCGGTAATTCTATATATGTTTTATGCAAAATAAGTTTAAAAACAATTAGGTTTTTAGTTTGTTTCCGTTATTTAATTTTCGAATTTGAACAGAGCACTGTAATCTGGTTAAGTGCAGAGCCAGTGTACGGCCCGAGCTCAGCAGAACGAGCTCCAAGCTAGTGTTTTGCTACCCGGTTGCAGAGCACTATGACCTGGGTAGCTAAGTGCAGAGCCGGTCTACAGCCGCGAGCTCCGGGAAAGTCTGTCACTTCCACGTGAGCAGGGCAGCAGCGCAGGGCTATGGCGCGGCAGACCCACCGTAGTTCATTTTCGGCTCCGAGTTTCACCCGTTTCGTAAATTTCATTCGTTATAAAGGCCCGTGAAACTCGTCGCGTCTCTAGCTGGCTGAAAAAAAAATGTGCTCGTTTAGGTTACATAAACTTTGTCCAAACTGCTCGGTAGGTTTTTAAGTCTTCTGCTCCAAAACCCACTGGCTGTGAAGCGCCAAATGCGCACCAATGCGACCTGGATATGAACGGCAATTTTTAATTCAAAAATTGCCAAAACGCTGCTGATTGTAAACTAATGGGTTTGGCCTAACGTCATATTATCACAACCATTTTTCAAATATGAATTCTGACACTTGGGCCAGCAGAACAAAGGATAGATATAACTATCTTTTTCTATATATTTTTAAATACAAAAATACAATTGGGATATAAAACGCCTAAATTATATAGGCTTTTGATATGATTATTACATTTTTTTTTATTCTAGTACATCTTTAAACATTGAGGTTTAATTCTCAAACTGTAATTTGTGTTTAGGCTAAAACATGGAATGAGGAGCATTCACACACTTAATTCCATTACTACTTAAAGGGTAATGCATTAAATATTAATTTCTATTTGGTTGAAAACTAACAATGTGTTTAATTAATGTTTTTTCCCCTTTATTGCAGATTGGCATACGTTTTCCTACCGAAGACAGGAGATTGTAAAAGAAGAACCAGCTGTCAAGGACATGCTACAAAGATGGCCAGCCCTTTTCACTGAAAGACAAGTTAGTGACTTTGCATTATGATTAAAACCTTAAATGTTTTGACTTTTTTTTCCTATCTAATGTGTCTTGGCAACAGCACACTTTATCACAGGTGGCATTTCTTCACCCTGAAAGCCCGACAAATGTAACAAACTGTAGTAATGTCATAATCTTCATAATTTCTCAGTAATATGTGTTACGTTTGTGGGATTTTTATGTTTATCTCTGGCAGTTGCTCCATTTAATGCCACAGCTCCAGTCAGAACAAGACATATTACTCTAGGAAAAACATAATTCAAAATTTGTTAGTATTAATGCACATGGGCTAAATATGTGTTTTTGTTTTTAGGTATTCTCTGCATTCAAACGAATTTCAAACAAGGATATTGAAGTTGAGTTTTTCGAAGCTCTAGATCGTCATGGTCCACGTCTAATGGAACTTTTCAAATCCAAAAAAGGCTCAATTGGACAGAAGTTGTCTACTTTAATGGAAAATGAGAACCTGGTAAGAACACTGTATATACACTTGATACTCTGTATTAGCAAAATTTTCCCATTTAATCCATAGGAGTAAAATACACTATAGTTGCAGTCTTAAATGTATTTTTAGCAAAAAATAGACATGAACAAAAGCATGTTTTGATTGGGGTAAAACAAAAATCAAAAAATGTAAGTTTCAACTCTGTGGGAACCTGTATCTCCCCAAAATCAAACATCAAAAGGTGTTCCTTTAGCTATAATTTTCCACAATATGGCATATAAAGTATCTGTTAATGAAGAATGTCCCAAATTTATACTTTCTATTTTAATAGAATTATGCATTTGATTTTCAACCTCCTGAAAGTTACAGTGTCACTTGAAACATCCATTCTCTTTTTCAGGCCAACGTGACCGCACTACGAACTATTGCCATCAAAGGCCTTCCAGTTGTCCTTGGAGATGACCCGAGTGCTTTTTTTAAGACAAGCTTGGTAAGTGTGTGAATATTGTTGGTAATTCATACTAACCCGAGTTACTATGTTGCACCTCTGAAACTTTAAAGTAGCTTGTCTGTTTAAGCATATACCTATTTGCTGGAGTGCATTGACCTTAAAACTCCACATTATGTAGTGATGGGTGGTTCTATGCCAAAATATTTGTTGTTAATATAAATATATTATAACTAAAATATTTAGATTTTAGTATTGGTAAGTATTCTCATGCAAAACTATCAATGCATTACAAATCAGAATCAGAAAATATGAAAGTAAAAAGTGAATAAACAGTCTTAAAGCTGGTATGGGTGATTTTCCATGGAAAGACAACAGTAAAAGTAGCAGCAGCTACAAGCCATAGAACAGCCCAATAACTGCTGGGTCACTACTGCACATATCATATTATATATTAGAATACATTTTAGTATGTTTTTTTATAATTTTAATATTGAGCATTTTAAGATATTCCTCACATTCATAAGCTCTATACATGCATATTTTAATCCTTATGTGTAAGGTTGAGCCTGCACACAGAATGCATGATATCAATTTGCATATTAATGAAATGTATAATTTGAAATAATTGATTTTCTGTTTGGTTCAATTTCAGTTTATTTTTGTATAGTCAATAATCACAATTGTCACCTGTGAGGGCTTTATTTGATTTAACAAATCAACTTGCTACAAATGGGATGAGTTGGACTATGATAAATTACAGGCAAAACAATCACATCCACACAAAGATAAGCCAATGGCGAACCTGCCATCATAAAAGGGGAAAAAGTGCTAAGAGGAGAGGCTGGCCTTTATTTCATTCACACTTTGTTAATAGTAATTGCTTATTTATGATTGCAGCAAAAAGTAATTTTGAATAAGTTTCCCTTTCTATTTCCAGGTCACTGAGCGAGATGAGACTATGGCATCTGTTTCAGTTGGCCTGCTGACCACCGTAAATGAAGATTACCCAACTACAAGTGCACAGACCGTCCAGCCACAAACAACTGCTGTTATCATCGAAGGAGGTATCGTG
Organism: Paratrypauchen microcephalus; assembly: GCA_036785185.1. NCBI lineage: Eukaryota > Metazoa > Chordata > Actinopteri > Gobiiformes > Gobiidae > Paratrypauchen > Paratrypauchen microcephalus. The sequence continues at coordinate 5,756,993 of JAVJIX010000033.1, forward strand.
ATGGACAATATCAAAGACATGCCACAGGCATTTTGTCTTTTATTTGCCCTTACCTATGATTTGCATTTAGATTATCCTAAACCAATGTTCAACACTTTGAAATTCATTCAAACTGTTATGCTTGGGCTGGGGAAACAAAGTCTTTCTTCCAAGCTGTTGACCCTGAAAAACTACTTGCTATGTTAAAGGAAAATTAATGTTTTTTTTACAATCTGAGCCTTCTTTCGGCAATAAAACAAGTAGTTTTACTCACCCATAGCAGTTTGGTGTCAATTGGAGCAGTATCGCAGAACTTATGTTGAGCCGTTCTGTTCTACCAATGATCCCGTATCCGTTAGCGTGAGTGCTCGGGGCATTACTTTGCGGTCTCCAAATAACACAAACTTTAGCACTTTTCAAATCACAGAAGATCGCTGTGTCAGGGTAGACTTTAAGTGGATTCCAAAACGGCCTGAAACCCGATATCCAGCTATAGTTTCATTTGATGACGTCATCAGAGAGGACAGTGCGCATGCGTGAACTCAGCTGTTTTGTAAACACCGCTAGTCCGAAAGAAGCTAACACCGCTCTGAACTTTACTTTTCTGTTGCGATATCGGGTTTCAGGCCGTTTTGGAATCTACTAAAAGTCTACCCTGACACAGCGATCTTCTGTGATTTGAAAAGTGCTAAAGTTTGTGTTATTTGGAGACCGCAAAGTAATGCCCCGAGCACTCACGCTAACGGATACGGGATCATTAGTAGAACAGAACGGCTCAACATAAGTTCTGCGATACTGCTCCAATTGACACCAAACTGCTATGGGTGAGTAAAACTACTTGTTTTATTGCTGAAAGAAGACTCGGATTGTAAAAAAAACATTACTTTTCCTTTAAATCTGTTGTTTTTTTTAATAGTTTTAAATATTTGTTAATCCTTTCAAAAAGAGAGGGAGAAAGCAAGGGATTGTGGGAAGTATTTAGAAACGGGCATTATTTTAATTTTAATGTTAAGAGTTGTGAATTTAATAACCTTTTAACAATTCAAATCAAACTACAGTCAAAAAGACGGGGTTTTACTGAAAAAGGTATTTTGATGGATCAAGTACCATTCCATTAGACACTAGAACTTGTCATATTTGTTAATGACTGTTTTCCATGTTCAACACATGTTAATTGAAAAATAAATTGTCATTTGACAAAGCTATGTCATAGTTGGATTTTTTTTATGCATACAGTTTAGTATTTTGATTGTATTTTGATCAAATATTCCAGGATTTCAATAATTACCTTGTGGGCATGTCAGAATTTTGATCAAATTTGCTGTAACAAACTGGTGCCATTACTCAACTCTAAAATTGTCAGTTGAAAAGACTAAAATCTGATATTAATATTGCAAGTTTGTAGCAAAAAAGATCGAACAATTATGGATTTTAGTTTGGTTAGTGAGACCACACTTTCATTTGTAATTGAATTTTCAAGTAAAATTATTTTAGAATCAACTATAACAATTTATATTGTATTGAATAAGCATAAAGGTATACTTCATACTTCAAAGTAAATATTAATATATAAAAGTGTTCCATATTCAAATAAGAGTAAGGTTTACTTAATGATTCAACGTAAAATTCCATTAATAGAGTAAACGTTACTGACTGTTTGGAGTAAACTTGTATGTATAATTAAAAGTAACCTAATTGGTTAACAGTAAGGTTAACTTGAGGATCTTGCGTAAACTTCTATTAATAGAGGTGAAGGTTACTGATGTATTTGAAGTAAACTGGAATGTATAATTAAAAGTAACCTGTAGTTGATAAAGAGTAAAGTTTACTTGATAGTTACTAGTAAGATTTCATTTATAAAGAGTAACCGTTACAGACTATCCAAATGTAACATTTAATGGATAAATTTAAGTAACCTATTATTGACTGATAGTCAGGTTTACTTGATGATTCACAGTAAGGTTTCATTTATTAAAAGTAAGGTTTACTTGAATACTTATAATTATTGTTACCCATTTATGTTAAGGCAATAAGTTAGCTAATATTTTTTTAGTAAACTCACTTGTCAGAATTTACAGTGTAATAACTTCATTTATATAACTCTCATGAGTTGCATTGTAGTTTAAGTTTGCTCTTTAGACAAACAGGGCTCTCAACACGCAATTCGACGGAATTTCTCACGCAATTCAAGCGCCCACCCCTCCCCCACCCCCCTCCCGCACGACCCCGCTCAAAACTTGAGAGCCCTGTGTTCCTGACTGATGACGTGTAGAACTCAACTCAGAGTGACACACAGATCAGTCTAGTGTTGCTATTAGTAAATACCCAAACATGACATTTGTCTAGAGGAGGGGTGCTCAACCTTTTTTTTTTTACCGAGATCTATTTTTGAGGTTGATGGTGTGCCAAGATCTACCAAGAGGGGGGTCTGCTAGACATGGCAAATATGGGCTTTTGGAGTGAGATTATTTTTAAAGTCACATAGGGGCGAAAAACTCGGATTTGGGTCACTTCAGGCTGCAGTGTGAACGTAGCCCAAGATATGTGGTCCTAAAACCGATACATATCCGATCTTTTGACATGAGACTTCAGTCTGAACGGCCAGGTCGCGTTCATGCGACCTGGGCGTGTGTCCTCCAGTGAGAGTGGTACAAGTCGGCGCTCACAAACGTACACAAATGATCTTCTCGTCATGCGAGAGTTATTCACAGATTCTGAAAGTGTAGATTCTAAAGCTTTCCAACAATGCCTTACACATGGACATCTGAGAACATCTGAAGAACAGGATAATATGTTATCACACACACGCACACCTTAGTCCTGGTTTAGACCTGGTTTAGACCTGGTTCAGACCTGGTTCAGACCTGGTTTAGTCCTGGTTTAGTCCTGGTTTAGACCTTGTTTAGTCCTGGTTTAGACCTGGTTTAGACCTGGTTTAGACCTGGTTTAGTCCTGGTTTAGTCCTGGTTTAGTCCTGGTTTAGACCTGGTTTAGACCTGGTTTAGTCCTGGTTTAGACCTGGTTTATTCCTGGTTTAGTCCTGGTTTAGACCTGGTTTGGATCTGGTTTAGACCTGGTTTAGTCCTGGTTTAGTCCTGGTTTAGTCCTGGTTTAGACTTGGTTTAGACCTGGTTTAGACCTGGTTTAGACCTGGTTTAGTCCTGGTTTAGACCTGGTTTAGACCTGGTTTAGTCCTGGTTTAGTCCTGGTTTAGTCCTGGTTTAGACCTGGTTTAGACCTGGTTTAGTCCTGGTTTAGACCTGGTTTAGACCTGGTTTAGTCCTGGTTTAGACCTGGTTTATTCCTGGTTTAGTCCTGGTTTAGACCTGGTTTGGATCTGGTTTAGACCTAGTTTAGTCCTGGTTTAGCCCCCTGCAGTATGAACGTATCCATACGCGATCGACTGACACTCTACCTGCGATCGACTGGTTAGGGTTAGGGTTAGCGCACCCTTCTCACCTTTTTCACCCCTGACCCGTTTTCATGCCTGGTCTCTAAACTGGTGAGAAAAGCACATGAGTGTCTGGTGACTGTGAGTTTAATGATGGCACTATCAGTACCGCTGTGCTACAGGGCAGAGCTTAAGCACACCACACAGCAGCTCATTTGAGGGGGAAGTCCACGTAATAAAAGATAAAAATACTGAAATATTATGCAAAAACTTCATCTTGTCTGGATCACCGCTAGATGTAGTGGTGATCCAGGGTGCTCCTCCATGTTTTTAAAGCCCATTCACCTTCACCAAACTCATTCTGTTAAACACTCAAGACATCTTAACTAAAACTTAACAAAAACATTTTGCTTGGATAATTGGTGCATTTCATTTACCTTGTTTTACATGTATACCTGTAATGCACAACTGCACATCCAGAGAGCATGCAAATGCCCCCATACAGCTGTAAAAGTTTATCGGAACTGCCATACAACTGGTTTCTCTTATTTAAAACTGAAAAACACCTAAGTGACACTGCACTAGTCACTGTGTCTACTAGGGGTGGCACGGTTCACAAAATTCACAGTTCGGTTCGTATCACGGTTTAAGGGTCACGGTTTTCGGTTCTGTACGGTTCTTATTGGTTTCTTTCAAAATACACCTTATATCCATTTATCTTAATAATCCACAATAACAGGATATAACATTGAAAAGGTTATAAGATTATATAATAATCTAATGTAATATAAAATCTTAATACAATGTAATAATCACACAATCTGAATTTGACATGACTTTAAGCCCATTATTGGAACCATCTCTCTGATCTGGTGGCAGTAACTATGTCACCTGCTGTTGAAAAAACCCTTTCACTAGATATTGAAGAAACAGAAACAAAAGTACGTGTCTCGTATTAAACTTCTACCGGTGTGCTCCGTCTGGAGCTGCGGATACCGCACATCAGCGAGCGAGTTTCGCATGTGTAACGTGTATCACAGGGCAGGTTAAACTTTATAAAACATCTGTCCGTGCCTCACTTACCGCCTTTTCACGCTGTCTCTCCTCCTGTTAGCTTTCCTGATAGCATAAGCTCCTCCTCAATGCCTCTGATTACAGCGCATTTCGGCGGCGGCGTGGGAGGGGGGTGTCCGTGACTTTCCGCTTTTCCCCAGACACCGGACTTAAATGACACTGGTGCATCCTCTATGTCCTTGCCGCTATCTCCACTCTCACTTGCCATTTCTATCTAACTTTATTTACCGCACTCATTCATCTTTCTCGCGAAAGGGAAACACGAGCCGAGATTACATACAGGCATGCCAGAGGCAAGTATGCATTGCGCATGCCCGGAACCGTCAGGTGCGCACCGAACAGTTCATCGTGACAAGCGAACCGAACGGTTCGTCGATTTTTCATGAACCGTGCCAGCCCTAGTGTCTACTAAAACTCCATATTGATACCAATGAACGGAATCAGTACCTAATACCACAACGATGATATGCCCTTTTGAAAATACAGTGTGATTTTCAACATTAAATAGTACTTTCTTTTATAGTTCCAACAGGAGAAAAAAAAAAGACGAGACGAGAGAAATAAAACATCAGAGCAAGGTTTAGGGAGGAAGAAAGTGCGTCTGCTCTCCACGACAGCTAGAGGGAAGAGAATTCAAGGACTGAATAGTATTTTCCTAATAATATTGGTCATTCATTTAGATAAAAAAAATAAATAAAATAAAATAAAATAAATAATAAGTTCAGGAACTGGTACTGAAAAACGCTTCACTATTAATACATTTTGTTGAAAATCTACGAAAGTAGTGTTTAAACAAGAGAGAAATGTGAGAAAATGTTAATTCCAGTCTGAGAAAAGTGTAGAATGTGTGTGGTGAGCCGTTTACAGCCTTAAAACATGGAGAATAATTGTAAAATATAAAATTGTCCTACTTGTTATTTTTAGAACCTAACCCCTGCGATAAACGAGGGATTACTGTACTGACAAATATTGTTCGTTAATATCGGCCCAGTTTTACACATCGGGCCGATACCAATGTGTTACAATTTTTGGCAATAGTGGCCGATACCGATGTTAATGCCGATATATTGTGCATCCCTATCTGTAAGGCTTTCAAATTGTGATAATTACTACAAACTACTACAACTACTATATACAATTTACTATACAATTTGCTAAGGGAAAATATGCTGTATTTTAGGACTGGCAATCAGCCTGGAAAAAGTTTTGGTTGATGGATGTTTTGATGGATTCACAATAGAAAGAAAATGTCTGAAAATATTTTTCCCTGTTAAAGATCCCATGACATGGTACTTCTTGATGCTTTTATATGGCTCCTTAATGGTTCCCTAATACTGTAAATGAATCCTTCTTCAAAATCAACACTCAGAGATAAGATGAGAAAGATTAATTTTTGTCACTCTGGGCGTTGTTACTTGAATGCAAATGAGGAGAAAAGAGCTGGCCTATAGTAGAGGGTGGGGGCGTGGCCAAACGCTCCGCTCTCTGCTCTGAGCGCTCTCTGATCCATTTCCTTGTTTTTGCACGGGGGGAGAGATTTGAAGCGTTCCATTGAAAAATAAACACATTTCCACAGAAAATAAAATTAAACCACTGCTGTTCAAAGGTCCAGAGGCTCAGATAAAGGACTTCCGAGCCTAGAAACACTCGGACGTGCCTCCAGGCAAATAAAAAACGCATTTTGCATTGCCTAGCGCATTCGCAGTCCAAACTCTCTGGGCGTGATTTACAGAGACGCTGAGTACAGACAGACGGGGGTGGAACTGCATTTGCATTTCTTTTTTCGATCTGACGTCAATAAGGTGCCTTGTTCAAAATCGCTCGTTTGAGCTCTGATTTTTTGTAACGCAGAAAAGGATCGCAAATGCTCAGTTTAGACATTTCACAACTTTTAACCATGGGGGGGGGGGGGGCTAAACAGGGTAGGGGAGCTCACATTAACGTTCAAAAACCTCAGAAAGTGAAACTTTCATGCCATGGGACCTTTAAATTGCCAAAAGTAACACACAACTAGTCAAACTAGTGAAACAGGCTATTGTGTGTAGAATGTTGTCCTGTGGCAGCACTGCAGACAGGAGCAGCTGTTGGTGTCTGTAAAGAGCTCCAGGCGAGTAGCACCTCTGGAGATGTGACCCCAGGATCAGAGCTGGGGCCTGGGGAGGTGGTTTTGGAGGGAGCTGTGAGTGGAGGGAGGAGGGAGGAGGGAGTTTGTCACAGGAAATGGACTCTGCAACAACAACAGAAAAGAGTGAGACTAAGTGTTTGGATGTCTCAAAAGGACAACAACAATGCAGAAAAGAGGAAAGCAGCAGGCTTGTCACAATAATACAAGCCCAAACCAGATATATACATAATACTGAAACAATATTATGCCAGTGACACAATAAAAATAAAGCACGATAATTCCAGTACACCATCATTTAAACAGACAGTATCATTAAAAAGCTTGAGCTGCAACAAATCAATGCACAATGAAACAATAATTAGCCATAGAAGATATATGTGACTGAACACGCGAAAACAGGCAGCAACTCGGCATTAGTGAAACCCAGATAATCGAGTTTTTAGTAATTTTTTTCAAAATTTGTGATTTTCGTTTTTTTGCAGAATGTGCTAGTTGAAATCATGAAGAAGCCTCTCCATGTTTCAGATAACAGCATTGGCAGCTTAAAAAGCATATATTTTGTCTGTGAAATTTGCTTGTTTTTTGGAAAGAATCAATTTCCATCCTACCGCTGCAGACCAATCACGCGACATTAAGCGCTCTTTTGTTTTCTTTTTTCACCTGTCAACTGTGAGCAGCTCGTGAATATGTAGCTGCAGTTCAACAGGATCCTTAACTTTAAAAATGCTACATACGAAGGAAGGACTCTCCTCGGGACATGGGACACGTTTGCTTATGTAAAGAATGCGATCGGATACTTTACTGCCGAAAGACCGTGGATATGCGAATAATCGTACAACCAGGCAAGTAAATGTACCCGATGATGTTTGCAGGAACACATTTACTTTATAGACTTTAGGACATGTTTAAATACTAATTCAGCTTTCGTGTGGCGATCATATTTCATGACGGCCGCTGCGGTCGTGTGCAGGACCGCACTGTGCGGTACCACGGGGGGCTGCTCACTGCAGCCTAGCCCATTTCTGCTGGGACTAAACCGGCACTAAACCAGGACTAAAGCAGGACTAAACCAGGACTAAAGCAGGACTAAAGCAGGACCAAAGCGGGACTAAAGCAGGACTAAAGCAGGACTAAAGCGGGACTAAAGCAGGACTAAAGCAGGACTAAAGCAGGACTAAAGCGGGACTAAAGCGGGACCAAAGCGGGACTAAAGCGGGACTAAAGCGGGACTAAAGCAGGACTAAAGCAGGACTAAACCGGGACTAAACCGGGACTAAAGCGGGACTAAAGCGGGACTAAAGCGGGACTAAAGCGGGACTAAAGCAGGACTAAAGCAGGATTAAAGCAGGACTAAACCGGCACTAAACCAGGACTAAAGCAGGACTAAACCAGACTAAAGTGGGACTGGGGGGCGGCAGTAGCTCAGTTGGTAGAGCACTTGTCTAGTCATCCAGGGGTTGGCGGTTCGAATCCTCTTGACGGTTCACCGCGTGTGATCCCAGCTCCCACAGATGAGTGGTGCCTGTGTGTCAGTGTCTGTGGACACTGGTAGCCCCCATGACAGAAGATACATCAACGCCTGTTGTGACGTGAGCTGTCCTCCTGTGGACCCACCACCTGCGGGAGGATTCATGGGGGCTGGTGCATTGTGTCCTGGGCAGCAGAACACTGCTTGGACTGCTGCCCCCGCGACCCAGAAAAGTGGAAGAAAATGAATGAATGAATAAAGTGGGACTAAACCAGGTCCAGTGTGTGTGTGTGTGTGTGTGTGTGTGTGTCCTAAGAGAGATAAAGATAAGACTTTATTGATCTCACACAGGAGAAATCCACTTGCCACATTAGCTCCAGGCAGTTTAGTGCAAGAGAAAGTTTGAACAGCAAGTGCATGCAGACAAATAATAAAAATGAGTATAGAAAGTAGAGTTGTACAGTCTGATGGTGGTGGGGATGAGGGATCTGCAGTAGCGCTCCTTCTTGCACTGGGGGTGCCTCAGTCGGCTGCTGAAGGAGCTGCTCAGTCCTATACCATTTTGTATTGTATTAAATTGACAATACAGGTGATTTTTAACTGAACATATCCTGTGTATTATTTAATTATTGAATGATTATATGGACTTTTTGTTATAAAAGCATTTCCATTTTAACAAAGTACCTTCTAATTCTAGCCTGCCCTGAAACACCACAGTGATGTCAGTGATGGGGGAGGGCTTATCTTAATGTCATGCAAATGTGGCAAGAAGGGCTAGAGTGAGGAAACTTTACGAGCCGTTTTCACCCCTTAGCAAAATCCCATGTGCATGCTTTCAAATGGCCACAACTTCCTCAAATGTTATCAGATTTCCATGTGTAAGGCATCATTGGAAAGCTTAGAATCTACACTTTCAGAATCTGAATAACTCAAAATGCCTCCGGAATAACTGGATTTGCTGTGGTCAGTCACATATTCAGTGTTCTACAGCTCCAATCTCAACATATTACAGCTAAAAAAATAACTTGGCACTAATTAAAAGAAAATGTATGCACAATAAATACAGAGCCCCAAAATATATTGTTCTATGACATTACGCAAAGGGTGACAGAGTGATAGAATGATTCAAAGAAGAGGGCTTGTGTCCACTATAGTGATCATCTATGACACCTTGGGATGGAACGAGATACAATTTCCACAATAAGAGACAAGACTTGGAAGAGGTTGGAACTACGAGAACGAGACAAGACAAGATTTTGACATTCTTTATAATAAATAAATTGTGCAGTCCAGTTCCCAATTTTAACCTCACCATTTTTATTTACTTTTTAAAATATTTTTGCTGTCATCGTAACAGTGCTTTTTGGGACTACAGTTTCTCAAAAAAATGTAACTCGCCTGTACTTAACTCAATTTTTGTATCCAATCCAAATGTAAAAACATGTCATTTTCAATTTCCATTTTGTATCATGAGATCTTGCGGCGTATCCCTAATGACACCAGTGGATCATTATGTTATCATTTAAAGGAAAATTAACCTTTTTTTTAATAATCTGAGCCTTCTTTCAGCAATAAAACAAGTAGTTTTACTCACCCATAGCAGTTTGGTGTCAATTGGAGCAGTATTGCAGAAATTATGTTGAGCCGTTCTGTTCTGCTAATGATCCCGTATCCGTTAGCATGAGTGCTCGGGGCACTGATTTGCGGTGTCCAAATAACACAAACTTTAGCACTTTTCAAATCACAGAAGATCGCTGTGTCAGGGTAGACTTTTAGTAGATTCCAAAACGGCCTGAAACCCGATATCGCAACAGAAAAGTAAAGTTCAGAGCGGTGTTAGCTTCTTTCGGACTAGCGGTGTTTACAAAACAGCTGAGTTCACGCATGCGCACTGTCCTCTCTGATGACGTCATCAAATGAAACTATAGCTGCATATCGGGTTTCAGGCCATTTTGGAATGCACTAAAACTCTACCCTGACACAGCGATCTTCTGTGATTTGAAAAGTGCTGAAGTTTGTGTTATTTGGAGAGCGCAAAGTAATGCCCCGAGCATATGATACGAGCACCATGTTAACGGATACGGGATCATTAGTAGAACAGAACGGCTCCAACATAACTTCTGCGATACCACTCCAATTGACACCAAACTGCTGTGGGTGAGTAAAACTACTTGTTTTATTGCCGAAAGGCTCAGATTGTAAAAAAACGTTACTTTTCCTTTAAACTCTTGAAATCAGCAGTGTTGGGAGTAACTTGTTACAAAAGTAATTAATTACTGTAATGCATTACTTTTTGGTGTAACGCAGTAATGTAACGCATTACAGGGAAGAAAATCTGTAATATATTACTCGTTACAATGCCAGTAATGCACATTACAATGCATTTTTAACCTGCTTTGTTTTTGTGGGGTTTGCGTTTTCTTCATACAAAGTTCCGCGAGATCAGCTAGTGATATAAAAGTCCGCGCAGACCATTCCATTTTCTTTTACTTCATCTCGAACTGGCAGACTGTCAGGTGAAAGTCATGACACATGAGAGATTTGCACTGTAGATGCCAAATCCTTATTTCCAGTCATTTTGGCGAGAGTAATTAAAGTAATGCAAAAGTAGTGTAATGCCTTACTTTTTATTTAGAGTAATATTGTAATGTAAGGCATTACTTTAAAATGACAGTAACAAGTAATAAGTAGTGCATTACAGTTTTTGAGTAACTTGCCCAACACTGGAAATCAGAGTATTCATCTAAAACTTAATAAAGGAAACAAGTTCGCTGACGTCACCGTAAACATTATCACAAAAAAGAGCCGTGAAGTACTTAAGATAAGATAAGACTTTATTGATCTCACACAGGAGAAATTTACTCGCCACAGTAGCTCCAGGACAATTGGACAGGAGGGAAAAAGTGCATGCAGGCAGGGAGGGGATAAAGTAAGTAATAAATAGTGCAAATAGTAATATGTAATAATAATAATAATAATGGAAAATAGTAATAATGATAATAGTAACAACAAGCATCAACATGAAAAGGAGGATATTGCACGTCTGGCCTATATGTTAGAATTATACAGTCTGATGGCGGTGGGGATGAAGGATCTGCGGTAGCGCTCCTTCTTGCACTGGGGGTGCCTCAGTCGGCTGCTAAAGGAGCTGCTCAGCTCCTGAAGAATTTGACGATTTTTCCAATATGTGAAACAATAAACAATTCAAAGATTAATTACATTTCTGTTTCTGTCAAATTCTCTTAGCGTGTTCAAACTGGAATAAGGAGTTATAATATTTAAACTTTTCCTAGAGGTAACAAGATCTACCTAAAAGCTATTAGCACATACCATTTAAAAAGTACCAGGATTCGATAACTTCAGTTAAGCCAAATTTATTTACCTAACAATATTTCTAAACAGATGCATCTGGGCCGTCCCTGTCCCTGAGAACAGTCTTAGTGTGTTCCACACGAGGCACCGAGGGAACGACACCTGAATTCTTCGGGGCGCCCAGTAATAAACATTACACTCATGAATATGCAAATTTCAAATGTACATCATTGTGGTTAACTCCTCCTTCGTTCTTGTCTTCGTTCTCTTCCCTTATATGGTTTTGTTCATCGTTGCTCCGTGCATTATATTAAAGGGAGAAGTTCACTTTGTCGTATGCTGTACATTTCCTGTTGAAACAAAAGCAGACAGACCGGAAACGCTGTCTACGTTGCTATGGAGACGGGGAACTTTCAGTTCTGCTTTTACGAGTCTGACTGCGGTCTGAAACAGGAAACTCCTAGCCGCTGCACTTTTTGCAAAACACATCACTTTTGTAGGTTAAAGGCAACTGTTGGATTAATGAAGTGTCAAACTTAACGATAAAAATTATCTCTCAAAAATTATAACTCTTCACTCCTCAATAGTCCGGTGCAGAGGGTGAGAGGTGTCGTCCTTAATGGACATGAATTTGGCCAGTACCCTCCTCTCAGCCACCTCCTCTACACGGTCCAGAGGACAGCCCAGGACAGAGCTGGCCCTCTTAACCAGCTTATTCAGTCTTTTTCTGTCCCGTTCTGTGCTGCTCGGGGCCCAGCAGACGACAGCATAGAGGAGAGCAGAGGCCACCACAGAGTCATAAAAAGTCTTGAGCAGAGGCCTGCTCACTCCAAAGGAACTCAGTCTCCTCAGGAGGTGGAGGCGACTTTGGCCCTTCTTGTACAGGGCGTCAGTGTTGTGGGACCAGTCCAGTTTATTGTTGAGGTGAACACCCAGGTACTTGAAACTGTCCACAGTCTCTATGTCCTGCCCCTGGATGTTCACCGGTGAGTGAGGTAGTGGTCTCCTCCTGAAGTCGATCACCAGCTCCTTTGTCTTACTAGTGTTAAGGCACAGGTGGTTGCGCCCACACCAGTCTACAAAGTCACTGATGACCGAGCGGTACTCCAGCTCGTTCCCCTCTGACACACAGCCCACAATGGCCGAGTCGTCGGAGAACTTCTGGAGATGGCAGCTGTCCGTGTTGTATGTGAAGTCCGAGGTGTATATGGTGAAGAGGAAGGGTGAGAGGACAGTACCCTGGGGGGCCCCCGTGCTGCATACTACCACCTCTGACTCACAGCCGCGCAGCCGCACGTACTGTGGACGGTCAGTGAGGTAGTCGATGGTCCAGGCAGCGAGATGTCCATCCACTCCCGCGTCCTCCAGCTTCCCCCGCAGCAGCGCCGGCCTGATGGTGTTGAAGGCGCTGGAGAAGTCAAAGAACATGACTCTCACAGCACTCCCGGCGGTCTCTAGGTGGGTGAGCGCCCGCTGCAGAAAGTAGATGACGGCGTCCTCTACTCCTACGTTTGGCTTGTAGGCACTTGGCACCTGCCATGGATCGTTGCACATCACACTAGCAAGTAGCAGGTTTTTTTTTTTTTCCATTTGTACCAAAATGGTATATTGCAGAATCCTACATGCATCACAGTTTAATGAAATAAAATTGGAGAGCAACTTAAGTATAGAGCAGTGGGGGTGTATGCCGGTGGCTGCGAAAACCAAGGTTGATCTGCAAAATGGAGTCTTGAAAATGAGTGATTAAAGATTGCTCAAACATGTACGAATCACTCCAAATACAACTTCAAAGGGTTAATGAGAAGAAACTACTAAAATGTAGAGGACCTCACGGACTTCAGGAGAAAGAGGACACCAGTGGAGCCCATTACCCTCCAGGGACACGATGTGGAGATTATGGACAGCTACAACTACCTCAGTGTCCATGTGAACAACAGGCTGGACTGGAGGGACAACTGTAATGCTGTGTACAAGAAGAGCATGAGCAGACTCTACTTCCTGAGGAAGCTCAGGTCTTTCAATGTGTGCAGCAAGTTACTGGAGATCTTCTACCAGATTGTAGAGGCCAGCGCCCTGGACTCTGTTGTAGTCTGCTGGGGGAGCAGCGCCAGTAAAAGGGACATTGGACGTATTGACAAACTGGTCACATGATCGGCTGGGAGCTGGAGACATTTGTCACAGTGAGGGACAGGAGGACACTGGACAAACTGCTCTCCATCATGGACACTCCTGCTCACCCACTGCTCCAGACCATAGAGGGACAGAGGAGCTCATTCTCCAACAGGCTCCTACAGCTCCACTCAAACAGTGAGAGATACAGGACGACATTCATACCATACTCCATACAACTGTACAACAACTCACCTTATGTAACAGATAATACTCCCTACAACTGTACAATAACTCAATCTTAAAGGAAAATGAATGTTTTTTTTTACAATCTGAGCCTTCTTTCGGCAATAAAACAAGTAGTTTTACTCACCCATAGCAGTTTGGTGTCAATTGGAGCAGTATCGCAGAACTTATGTTGAGCCGTTCTGTTCTACTAATGATCCCGTATCCGTTAGCGTGAGTGCTCGGGGCATTACTTTGCGGTGTCCAAATAACACAAACTTTAGCACTTTTCAAATCACAGAAGATCGCTGTGTCAAGGTAGACTTTTAGTGGATTCCAAAACGGCCTGAAACCCGATATGCAGCTATAGTTTCATTTGATGACGTCATCAGAGAGGACGGTGCGCATGCGTGAACTCAGCTGTTTTGTAAACACCGCTAGTCCGAAAGAAGCTAACACCGCTCTGAACTTTACTTTTCTGTTGCGATATCGGGTTTCAGGCCGTTTTGGAATCTACTAAAAGTCTACCCTGACACAGCGATCTTCTGTGATTTGAAAAGTGCTAAATTTTGTGTTATTTGGACACCGCAAATCAGTGCCCCGAGCACTCACGCTAACGGATACGGGATCATTAGTAGAACAGAACGGCTCAACATAAGTTCTGCGATACTGCTCCAATTGACACCAAACTGCTATGGGTGAGTAAAACTACTTGTTTTATTGCCGAAAGAAGGCTCAGATTGTAAAAATTTTTCAGTGCGGAAGAATAAAGGCGAAGCACAAAGCACGCAGCGTAACGGGGGAACTCCCTTCCTGGTGCGTAAACAGGGATTCCCCTGTCCGCGTGGTGTGTGCTTCGTCTGTCTTTTTCCGCACTGAAAAATAGTTCCCACCCAAAATGACCAAGGCAAGTTCTCCGTGTTGATTTGCACATTTATTTGCACTCGATATGAATGCGCACTACACAGAAAGTAATTGGGAAAAGCATCGAGCAAATTAATTCAATTTGGCCGAAATCTTTCTCTGGCGACGTTAGACTCCAGTCTAAGGCGGAGTAGCTGCAGATACAGCGGCGGTCAGTGGCGACAGACTCGGACAATGGCTGGGTGACCAGGAAAACGCTTTCCACCACTTATTTTAGTCTCTGGACTGTGGGGAGATGCCCAAGTTTGACCTGGGGGTGGCATATCCCTTTAACAACATGAAAAACAGGAGTAGAGCATTTTAAATGCTTTGCACTGGTCCAAACTTACCTTATACATTCAGAGTAGGGACGTCAACAATTAATCGATTAACGATTAATTGTCGATTAAGACGTTGGTCGAACAAAATGCATTAACTGTAATTAATCGCTAATCGCGGAGACGTGCACCCGCGTGGTCACGAAACAAGGCAACCGTGCACCGCGCTGCGCCAAGCTCGACTCACAGCCGGCCGCAGGCGCCAACGGCACTGCTCAGCAGCCCCGGGTGTACCCGCGAGGCGAGATTGAACCGCGGCGCCCGGAATGCGTGCCGCTCCTGGTTTCATGCGGTTTCGCACGAAACCAGCAGCGGCACATGGTGGTTTAATCCTGGTTTAGTTCAGGTCCAGTCCAGGTTTAGACCTGGTCTAGACCTGGTTTAGTTCTGGTCTAGACCTGGTTTGGTCCACATTTAGTCCTGGTCGAGTCTCTTACATTTAGTCCTGGTCTAGTCTCTTAGCCAATCAGGACAGAACACAATGTTACACTATAATTTTTTTTTTACACTATTAAAAAAATAAAATTAAATCTGCGGACCGCGATAGAGCGAGGGATTACTGTATTTTGTTATTCAGCATCAATACATTTGTCTGCTTTTTACTAAGGAATAATTAATTGAGGAATATACAATATAATAATACTATGATATATTTATGACTCAGTGTTATGTTACTATAGCTTATATTCTTAAAGACCCTATTGAAACACTCAAATTCAGGTGAAAAACGCCGCTTATCAGCTAATCGTTAATCGATCGATAAGGTCAATCAACTATCAATTAATGAATTAATCGATAATTTGCATCCCTAATTCAGAGGATCTTAATTATTCACAGTAATAATTTATCAGCATTTTTCACAACTCTCATAGATCAGAGTGGAGTTTTGCTGTCACAGTCATTCAGGGATGAAAGAGTTCCGTTTTTTAGCGGATCTCCGCTTTTTTTCAGCCGTGGGGTAATTTTTTTTTTTTTTAAATATCTGTGGAAATTGGTTGAGAAAGATTTTGTGACTTTCCGCTTTTTTCACGATTGGCCACTTTCATCCCTGGTCATTCTAACAACAACAATTAGCATGCTAATCTTGGCATGTCACGTTAGATGAAATACTGCTGCTTTTCTTGCATCTAAAACAGCCTAACGCCTGTATCCCATTAGAGTGTCACCACTGGGCGGGTCACCACAGACACATGTGTCCCCCTCACACACACACACACACACACAGCTCTGAGGGGCTGAGCACGGGCTGGGGTTACACAGGGGACACTTGCCACTAAGGGCCCGTCCACATGGCAACAGAAGCACACGTGTCAACCCACATCATATTAAAAAACAAACAAACAAACAAAAAAAATCCAGGAGCGTTGTTGTGTGGGCGTAGCCTAAAAATTGCAGTTTTGATTACTAATAAAAAAGACCATCATGTGGCATCTCATTTACACTGGGCATTTTATATTCACACATGCTACAAACTGCATCACTCACAAGTCCTTTGCTCTCTGAAGCACAAACGGACACTGAAGTGGTAGGTTTAATTTTCACTTTAACAGCGTAACCAATACAAAATAACTAGTGCTGGCCCATGGTAGAGTAGTTTGTCATGTGAGTGAATTACCATCCGAACACAAGTCTAATATTTGCCTGGCTGTTTCTTACCCCTTACAGATGAATGAATGAATGAATGAAATGACTTTATTGATCTCACACAGGAGAAATTCCTCTCTGCATTTAACCCATCCTGTTATTAGGAGCAGTGGGCAGCACATTACTGCGCCCGGGGACCATCTCCATGATCTTCTTGCTTAGGCTGGGTCAGGTCCTAAGCTGGAGGATTTTTACCTATGGTGCATGTTTTGGGTTGAATGCCTCTCCAAACATGAAAATAATGTAAATTGGACTACACTGCTTTATTGGGATCTTTGAGATTCTATCATAGTTAGTTTAAAGTGGGGAAAATCTGTTTAAAATTGGACTAGGCCAGTTATCTTGCCGTGCGTGCATGTACATGTAGTGACTGACAGGGGCCGGAGCTTGTACAACACACATCAAGTCGGCCAGAAAGAATCCATGGTAACTCCAGCTCAACATGCTGTGGCATACTGCCGTCTCCATATTTTGAGCCCAGCCCAAGTTGAAAGCCCCCAAATTAATTTCAGCCCAAGTCCACCAGCTTCAAACTGACGCCAAGAAATGTCCACATCTGATAAGATAAGATAAGACTTTATTGATCTCACACAGGAGAAATTTACTTGTCACAGTAGCTCCAGGTAGGGACAGTTTGAACAAGAAGACAAGTGCATGCAGCAAGAATGGCATAAAGAATGTCTGCCTGTATCACTCAGACTCTTTAAAGCCTGGACTTAGCTGCTCTTATCTACTCCATACAGACCCCCATTGATGACTTAAAGGTCCAGTGTGTAGGATTCGTGGCGCATAGGTGGATGGTGCTATTGCACTTTCTGTTTTAGCTACGGCAGACCTCGAGGGTCACCCGGGCGCGCGCACGAGCCGCTACTGTATAAATAAAACGCGGTCCCGTTTTTTTTTTTTTTTCCTCATGAAAACACACATTCCCGATCATGTACCATGACACTCTACACTTCAAATGAAACCTTACAGTCTCCTCTTTTTGACGATGCAATTCATTTCCCTGCAAAACAAACACTCCCCGAGCACATGGGGCTTTTATACGGAAAAGCACAAAACGAGGTTAGCTTACCTTAGAATGCTTTGCACAGGTCAAACTCTGTATTTCACCATAAACTTGCTCTCAGTTTGTCCGTAAGGATCCAGCGAATAAAATCCAGTAAAACAATTTAGTCCAAAACACGTGTTAGATCCATTACGACGTCTGATCCGGCAGCATGCTTGTGTTGTTTACTCAAAACCACGAGGCTTGCCGAAGGCGGAGCCCAAATGTCCTTCTGTGGCTCTCGTATTCAAAATGGCTGCCTCTGCATGGGGAAGATCCCCCTTTTATGTGACTATATCTAAGTCCAAAAGAATACTTTGATTTCATGATGGAAGTGAAAAGGCTTGGAAAACAATGTATTTTTGAATGGGTATCTTCAATTTCAGTAATTAACGGGTAAAAATCTTACACACTGTCCCTTTAAGTGCACTTATTGAGTTTAAACTTCTGCATGTGAGCCTCAACACAGACTGATGCTGTGCTGGTTTCAGGGTTGCCAGATTTTCAGAGAACAAGCAGCGACCTCCGATAAAAAAGCCCAAAACAAGTGACCCGAGCTCCATGAAAAGATTACAGTCTATTAGCGTGAAACACTTATTTGGACCATTTCATCTCAATTTGCCAATCTCTACTGAACAAAAGGTATAAAGGTAGTGGTTAAGTTGAAAACTACCACTTCATGACATCCAAAGGTGGAACTTTTTGTCTTCTCTGAGCAGTAGGACAGGTCTGCTCAGCTCACACCTCTCTCGACTTCATTCATGACAAAGGAGGGTGGCGCTTCTATCAGAGCCCCACAATACAGGGCTACAGCAGAGGTGTGAAGTGTGCTGTGGGCATCAAACACCTCCTCACAGACTCTTCACACCATCTCCGCTATTTATAACCGGCACCAGAACAAACCCGTACCACCGCATCAAATGGTCCAGTATCAGCCCTGTAATGCACTGAGGAGCAGGGGGAGCCAACAAGACCAAATGGTGGAGGAATGTCTGCATGCTCAGTCCTCAACTTAGTAACTGAATTTGAGAAGGACTCACAGTGGTATTGGGTGTTAGTTCAAGATAGACCTAAAAAAACAAGAAATATAATAAGCATAAGTAGCCCTATACTTGGTAGAATAAAAAGAGGGCCCATACCATGCTGTTTTCTGATCTATGTTACAGATGTTGTAATACAGGAAGTGCTCCATTGTGTTTTTACACTAGACACCTTCACTAGAATCATTTGGGTAGATTCAGCCCTGGAATTGCCAATCTCTACTGACCAAAAGGCAACTTGAAACTTCTCCTTCATGACATCACAAGGTGGAACGGAGCATTTTGAGCTTTGAAGATGCAGACAGAGTAATAATAAAGGGTTACTCAAAAACAAAACAAACAAAAAAACAACACTTTAGGTATGTTTTTGAGGCAGTAAGAACTTTGTAACATGGCTTAAAGGTCCCATGGCATGAAATTTTCACTTTCTGAGGTTATTGAACGTTAATGTGAGCTCCCCTACCCTGTTTAGGGGCCCCCCCATGGTTAAAAGTTGTGAAATATCTAAACTGAGCATTTGCGATCCTTTTCTGCGTTACAAAAAAATCGGAGCTCAAACAGGCGATTTTGAACAAGGCACCTTATTGACGTCAGATCGAAAAAAGAAATGCAAATGCAGTTCCACCCCCGTCTGTCTGTACTCAGCGTCTCTGTAAATCACGCCCAGAGAGTTTGGACTGCGAATGCGCTAGGCAATGCGAAATGCGTTTTTTTATTTGCCTGGAGGCACGTCCGAGTGTTTCTAGGCTCGGAAGTCCTTTATCTGAGCCTCTGGACCTTTGAGCAGCAGTGGTTTAATTTTATTTTCTGTGGAAATGTGTTTATTTTTCAATGGAAATCTCTCCCCCCGTGCAAAAACACGGAAATGGATCAGCTGAGAGCTGAGAGCGGAGAGTGGAGAGTTTGGCCACGCCCCCACCCTCTACTATAGGCCAGCTCTTTTCTCCTCATTTGCATTCAAGCAACAACGCCCATTATGGAGTGTTCCAGAGAGAGAAAAATTACTCTCTCATCTTATCTCTGTTTCTCATGCACTGAGTGTTGATTTTGAAGAAGGATTCATTTACAGTATTAGGGAACCATTAAGGAGCCATATAAAAGCATCAAGAAGTACCATGTCATGGGATCTTTAAGTTTAATCCAAGTTTCGAGTGTTTCGAGTGAGAGTAGTTAAGAGTTAATGCAAATTAGAGTTAGGGCAAATAGTGAAATTCTTCAAAGCTTTCAAAGTCCTACTGTTTATTTGTAGATCTCAGTTGGAGATTTTCATTATTTTCAATACAAGTTATTTTAAATTTCATAAAGTTTTATCAATATGTCCGTTGCACCAAATTACATTTTTAAGACGCCCTTGGCTTTAAATGCAGAAAAGGTTTTTTGTTTTGTTTTTTTCCTAGGGGCATATTCGAAATGATAAAATATACACACAATGTACCATAAAATCTACACATTTTATATACCATTATATTTTCATTTTATGATCATTTGAAAACAGTAAAAACGTCATTGACTGCCGCGGTTTCTATTTAAAGCCCCAGTGTGTAGGATTCGTGGCGCATAGGTGGATGGTGCTATTGCACTTTCTGTTTTAGCTACGGCAGACCTCAAGGGTCACCCGGGCGCGCCGTAACGCGGTCCCGGTTATTTATTTTTTTTCTTTTCTCATGAAAACACACATTCCCGATCATGTACCATGACACTCTACACATCAAATGAAACCTTACAGTCTCCTCTTTTTGACTATGCAATTCATTTCCCTGCAAAACAATCACTCCCCAAGCACATGGGGCTTTTATACGGAAAAGCACAAAACGAGGTTAGCTTACCTTAGAATGCTTTGCACAGGTCAAACTCTGTATTTCGCCATAAACTTGCTCTCAATTTGTCCGTAAGGATCCAGCGAATAAAATCCAGTAAAACAATTTAGTCCAAAACACGTGTTAGATCCATTACGACGTCTGATCCGGCAGCATGCTTGTGTTGTTTACCCAAAACCACGAGCCTTGCCGAAGGCGAAGGCGGAGCCCAAATGTCCTTCTGCGGCTCTCGTATTCAAAATGGCTGCCTCTGCATGGGGAAGATCCCCCTTTTATGTGACTATATCTAAGTCCAAAAGAATACTTTGATTTCATGATGGAAGTGAAAAGGCTTGGAAAACAATGTATTTTTGAATGGGTATCTTCAATTTCAGTAATTAACGGGTAAAAATCTTACACACTGTCCCTTTAAGTCTAATTTGTACATATATATTTTATTATCATTATCTTCTGTATATAATTGTGTCTCATCTAACACAGGTCTGTTGCTCTTTGGCTGGTTTTCCATCTATTTTTCTTTCTTTTATTTTACCCTCTGTTATATATCATATACAGTATTAGGCTATATTTGATGAGTGAGCTACTGTAGCCAAAACAATTTCCCTTGTGGATCAATAAAGTTTGTCTAAGTCTAAGTTTGATGTGAAGAAGCTGGGCCCCTCACCTGCGCCAGGCTCCGGGACATCCACGTCTCCAGCAGCAGCTCCAGGCGGGAGCGGTGGTACCTGCTCGTGGTCTTCACCGCTATGAACAGGTCAGCGGGAGACAGCTGCTCCACGGCCCGGGGAGAGCCACTGCCACACTGGGCTCCTGGTGCGGTCGTCCTCCTCTCCCGGGTTAGCCGCTGGAAGTACGCGGAGAAAACCTTCGCCGGAGCGGTGTCTGTGTCCAGCGGGAGACTGCTGCTCCGCTGCCCGCAGGACAGCACCAGCATCCCGGTGAGAAGGAGGAGAGAGGCCGCGGGAGGAGGGGTGGAGGTCCGGTGTTTTCTCGCCATCCTTGAGGACATAAATGGGTTATAGTTCTGCGCATTGGCAGTGGTCCTCCGGGGT
The DNA here is from genome assembly GCA_036785185.1 of Paratrypauchen microcephalus. Classification (NCBI taxonomy): domain Eukaryota; kingdom Metazoa; phylum Chordata; class Actinopteri; order Gobiiformes; family Gobiidae; genus Paratrypauchen; species Paratrypauchen microcephalus. Next base: position 5,778,518 of record JAVJIX010000033.1, read on the forward strand.
AAAGAGCGCGGGTTCACGGGGCAAGTTCTGGAGCTTATGGAAGTCTGTCCCGGGGAGGAGGGTTTATATACGGGCGGGCTTTGTCCAGTGAACACGCAGGGTGGGCGGGGATAAGTGTTGGTTTTGTCTGTCACGTGGACTTTACCAACAACTGTACTCAAGTAATGAACGGTACTTAAAGGTCCCATGACATGGTACTTCTTGATGCTTTTATATGGCTCCTTAATGGTTCCCTAATACTGTAAATGAATCCTTCTTTAAAATCAACACTCAGTGCATGAGAAACAGAGATAAGATGAGAAAGAGTATTTTTTCTCTCTCTGAACAGGCCATAATGGGCGTTGTTGCTTGAATGCAAATGAGGAGAAAAGAGATGGCCTATAGTAGAGGGTGGGGGCGTGGCCAAACTCTCTGCTCTGAGCTCTCAGCTGATCCATTTCCGTGTTTTTGCACGGGGGGAGAGATTTGAAGCGTTCCATTGAAAAATAAACACATTTCCACAGAAAATAAAATTAAACCACTGCTGTTCAAAGGTCCAGAGGCTCAGATAAAGGACTTCCGAGCCTAGAAACACTCGGACGTGCCTCCAGGCAAATAAAAAAACGCATTTCGCATTGCCTAGCGCATTCGCAGTCCAAACTCTCTGGGCGTGATTTACAGAGACGCTGAGTACAGACAGACGGGGGTGGAACTGCATTTGCATTTCTTTTTTCGATCTGACGTCAATAAGGTGCCTTGTTCAAAATCGCCCGTTTGAGCTCCGATTTTTTGTAACGCAGAAAAGGATCGCAAATGATGAAAGTGAGTGTTGGTGGTGGTCGGAGGGGCCGATGGCGCAGATTGGCAGCCTCGCTTCCGTCAGCCTGCCCCAGGGCAGCTGTGGCTACAGAAAGTAGCTTACCACCACCAAGTGTGGAGTGAATGAACGGTGAACTGTGGAGCGCTTTGGGATGAAAAGGCATGTCATGAAAGGCGCTATATAAATGCAATAAAAAAAAAGCTCAGTTTAGACATTTCGCAACTTTTAACCATGGGGGGGGGCCCTAAACAGGGTAGGGGAGCTCACATTACCGTTCAAAAACCTCAGAAAGTGAAAATTTCATGCCATGGGACCTTTCAGAATAATATTACTCAAGTAGAAGTACAAAGTAGAAGTACAAAGTAGAAGTACAAAGTAGAAGTACAAAGTAGTGGTCCAAGAAGTTACACAATTAAGAGTAAAATGTATTATTTGGGAAAGTAAGTGTAAGTGTCAGGACATCTGAGTTCTAATTTGAAGTGAATGTAACTGGAATGACGGAACATAAAATAGAGATAGACAAAATAATGAGACAAACTAAATCACATCTGAAGGAATGGTGCAAGAAACACAAACGTGCAAATAATTCCACACTGTCAACGTTAAGTCAATTGTAGACTTACTAGTACATCTACAAGTAAGCACATCTTCTATAGTACTGCTACTTAAATAACAATATTACTCAAGCAGGAGTAAAAGTATCCCCACTAGAAAAATCCTCAAATTACAATTTCTTTAAGAAATAAGTGAGTACTACCCACCCTCTGTTAGTAGGTCTGCTTAGGCCTATCAGAACTATAATCCTAGTGTTATGTTTAATTACGGGGGCAGGAGTAGCTCAGTTGGTAGAGCGCATGCCTAGTGATCCAGGGGTTGGCGGTTCGAACGGATGGACCGCGTGTGATCCCAGCTCCCACAGATGAGCGCTGCCGTTGTGTCCTTGGGCAAGACACTTAACCCCATCTCGCCCCCAGTGTCTGCGGACACTGGTAGCCCCCATGGCAGAAGAGACTGTAAGGTTTCATTTGATGTGTAGAGTGTCATGGTACATGATCGGGAATGTGTGTTTTCATGAGAAAAAAAAACAAAAAACGGACCGCGTTACGGCGCGCCCGGGTGACCCTCGAGGTCTGCCGTAGCTAAAACAGAAAGTGCAATAGCACCATCCACCTATGCGCCACGAATCCTACACACTGGGGCTTTAAGTCAAAAACAGAAGATAAAAATAAGTATTTTTTTTCTTTTTTTCTTTCTTTTCATCTTGGTTGTGCTTATTGCACTGAAAAAGTTCCTCACTGTGAATGAGTTTGCGTGTCCACTAACCTGACTGGCAACAATTAGGCTATGAAACATTCTTTGTACAATCAAATCTAACAATGAATATGTCATTGTTTATCATAAAGGGGTTACGCCAATTTACAAAAACACCACGTGCCTCTATTACCAAAACTCACCTGTTTTATTTTACTGATATAACTGGAGGGTGGAGGAGCAAGTTTTCTACAATTGGTATTTCTACAAAAGCAGATGACCACTTCAGAAGGTATATGCAGACTTTCTAAGGGTACAGTGAGTGATATGACCCGGCTACACCCTGGTAAAGGGGCAGTGGGGTTTACTGTATGCACCACTGTGACTAAAACGTACGATGGTGTCAGTAGATGATGAGAGCATGTGAATGAGCAGCACCCTCCGCTCACACAGCTCGGCCTGACTTCTTGTCTTCTGCGGAGACGAGCTGGTGTGGTCAGCTCACAGATGTTCTCCATACCGTGACGCACAAGTGTGTGTTGTGCTGCCAGGGCTCAGAGCAGTGGGGTGGATCGCAGTGTGACCGAGCAGCCCCAGGGAACGTTTCCAAACCTGGATACATACATAGCATCTGTGCGGAATCACCCAAGCACGTGTTTAGGCCCTTCTCCTTTTCATTCATTATTTATTTATTAGTTTTGGCTTTTAAAATACGCCATGTACCTTTAATGGTAGAGGTTCCGCCACCTGCTTGTCTCCATATGTTATTGTTAAAGCCCCAGTGTGTAGGATTCGTGGCGCATAGGTGGATGGTGCTATTGCACTTTCTGTTTTAGCTTCTGTTTTAGCTACGGCAGACTGTTTAGCTACTGTATAAATAAAACGCCGTCCCGGTTATTTATTTATTTATTTTTTCTCATGAAAACACACATTCCCAATCATGTACCATGACACTCTATACATCAAATGAAACCTTACAGTCTCCTCTTTTTGACTATGCAATTCATTTCCCTGCACAACAATCACTCCCCGAGCACATGGGGCTTTTATACGGAAAAGCACAAAACGAGGTTAGCTTACCTTAGAATGCTTTGCACAGGTCAAACTCTGTATTTCACCATAAACTTGCTCTCAATTTGTCCGTAAGGATCCAGCGAATAAAATCCAGTAAAACAATTTAGTCCAAAACACGTGTTAGATCCATTACGATGTCTGATCCGGCAGCATGCTTGTGTTGTTTACCCAAAACCACGAGCCTTGCCGAAGGCGGAGCCCAAATGTCCTTCTGCGGCTCTCGTATTCAAAATGGCTGCCTCTGCATGGGGAAGATCCCCCTTTTATGTGACTATATCTAAGTCCAAAAGAATACTTTGATTTCATGATGGAAGTGAAAAGGCTTGGAAAACAATGTATTTTTGAATGGGTATCTTCAATTTCAGTAATTAACGGGTAAAAATCTTACACACTGTCCCTTTAAGAATGTTCCACAGTACAGATACAGAGGCTGTAAATTGTGGAGCCATTTTTCACATCTGGTTATTGATGGCACATCAGAAACGTTGAAAAAGAGTTTGAGGAAATGTTTGATATTTCATGATAATGCTTGATATTCATTCATTTGTGGATGTTTCATTGTATTTTAATCCATGTTTGAATCAAATGTATTTAATCTAAGGTGTGTAAATGTAATTTTTTACTTTTTAGTTTAAATTTTAATGCATTCATAAGGTGGAAGCTTTGGGTTTTTTGCCTTTTCCAGCAGCTTTTTTATATAGTGTGCTTTTTATTGTTATGTTATATACGTGCAAAATAAATAAATTTACAAAAATAAACAGTGGTATTAATTAATATTATTATGCAAAATGAGTCACACTCCCACATGTAGTATTTGACCTCTGTGATGTGTAGACTGGTGGGCTTATTAGACCTATTTCACCAGAGATTCAATGAAAAAGAATAAACATTTTAGTAAGGCTTAACATGAACTAGATATCCTTTAGTGATGTCATGTGGTAATACAGGAAGTTCTCCACTGTGTTTTTAAACACCATTCACTTTCACTAGAATCATTTGGATAATTTCAGCCCTGGAATTGCAGATCTTTACTAAACAAAAGGTAAAACGTAGCTGTTAACTTTAAAGGAAAAGTAACGTTTTTTACTATTTGAGCCTTATTTCGGTAATAAAACAAGTTGTTTTACTCACCCATATCACTTTGGTGTCATATGGAGCATTTCCGGAGATGTTTTAGATTAGCGTTAGGCTAACGCCGTTAGCCTAGCGCGACTTATAGCCATAGCTCGGGGCATTCCCCGAGCATGTAATATGCCCTGTGCGGGCTCCAAATAACACAAACTTTAGCACTTTTCAAATCATAGAACCTCGATGTCTTTTGTCTACGATTGTGTTTGGTCAAAAGTGGCCTGTAATCCGAGATTTAGCCATAGTTTCGAGTAGATGAGGACGCCAGTGCGCATGTGCGGAGTGTGCTCTCAGCTCCCGGGACCCAAACATGGAACGCAAAGCTGTAAACTATGGATAAATCTCGGATTACAGGCCACTTTAGACCAAACAAAATCGTAGACAAAAGACATCGAGCTTCTATGATTTGAAAAGTGCTAAAGTTTGTGTTATTTGGAGCCCCCACGGGGCATATTACATGCTCGGGGAATGCCCCGAGCTATGGCTATAAGTCGCGCTAGGCTAATGGCGTTAGCCTAACGCTAATCTAAAACATCTCCGGAAATGCTCCATATGACACCAAAGTGATATGGGTGAGTAAAACAACTTGTTTTATTACCGAAATAAGGCTCAAATAGTAAAAAACGTTACTTTTCCTTTAAATATTCTGCTTCATGACATCATAAGGTGGAAGAGAGCATTTGAAGAAGAAGAAGAAGAAGTGACTTTATTGATCTCACACTGGAGAAATTCTTCTCTGCATTTTAACCCATCCTATATATATATATACATATATTAGGAGCAGTGGGCAGCACACTTGTGCGCCCGGGGACCATCTCCATGATCTTCTTGCTTCAGTTTGGTCAGGACCTAAGCTGGAGGATTTACCTATGGTGCATGTTTTGGGTTGATGGGGGTGGGGGCTGTGAAGCGTGAGTGCTAGCCACTCAGCCACCGTGCCGCCAATTTGGAGCTTTGGAGATGAAGACAGACTAATAATAAAGGAGTACTCAAACATGTGGGACTGAAACAAAACACAACTGCTGGTATGTTTAGATAAAAGCAGTGCCATGAGGTGAACTCCAGTACACTGTTAAAGCATCAGTAGCTGATCCAACTCAACTACTCCAAATTGTTGTCAAACCATTTATTGTCAAAGCACTGTTTTGAACTAGATAAGCCATATTTGTGCTTGTAATGTGATAATACTGTGTGAGGAAGAGGCTGAGGAAAGGGAAAGCCATGTACGGAGCGTAGTGAGGAAGATGAACAGAGAACAGAAGAGCAATAGACCCTTTTTCTGTTAGTAAACAAAGATGACGTAGGCGCGCAGTCGGGCAACAGAAGCATGGCAGAACTCCGCAACTTGTCAAAGGGACTTTCATCAAAAGATCGCCAATGTTACCTCAACAAGCTGACTTTGGCAAATGGTGTCCGACTGCCAGATCCTAATGCGATCAGTGAGTGGGTGGATGATGTTAGCAAGTGGCCTAATATACAGTGGCCAGATATTTATACTTATTTAATAGAGAAACCCAGTGTGTACACGAGGGAGAAATTACGAGCCTGTAAGTCACTGGACGCCTACGATTATGTTGTCTGTGGTCATGTACAGGACGTGAAATACCATGACATAGATTCAGAGTTTTGTGTGCTAAAATCCAAAGTTCTTCCTAGTCAAAGGCAAGGACACAAGACATGGTTATGTAGGAAATGTCTGAGATGAGCCGTTATGTTATGTTACGTTACTATGTTGTTACTGTTATTTGCCTTACCCATTTAGTCATTAAATCATATCCCCAATGCTGATTATTATAGATAAATCGTGTCATTGTCTAATGGTAACAACATGTATGGAAAACACTGTTCAAACTTTAAGCAGTTTAAAAAATTATACAAATCTAGTATTCTGAGTCATTATAGTGATGCAATGTTGTAATGATTAGTATATAAAATTATAAATGGCTTATTTGTGGACATTGTAAATATAAGTTGTATAGTAACACCAGATAATTAATGTTTCACTAGCTAGGACCACGCCATCAACATAATGCAGTGAAGATGTTTATTATTGAATGATCGTGGATGTCTCGGTGAATAGGTGGTGATGACTGGGTTGAGACAGTGGGTGGGGGCTCCGTCTCAATCTTCGATTGGCCCAGCGGAACAGGACCCCCCCTTTAGGAGATGTCTTGTGGCTGAAAGACAAACGAGATAGGGGTGGGAGGGAGGGGTCGAGGTAACCGAGACGAACTGGAATGAAGGGATGAGTGGCTATAAATGGCTCCGGGAAATTAGAGGTGTGGTTATGGTGAACTGTGATTCGCTGGTGAGGAGGAGAAGGTGGTTGAGGCGTGGTCCTGCTCCTGAATTTCAGTTAATCACATTAACTCCATTTCACTAGCTAGGACCACGCCATCAACATAATGCAGTGAAGATGTTTATTATTGAATGATAGTGGATGTCTCGGTGAATAGGTGGTGATGGCTGGGTTGAGACAGTGGGTGGGGGCTCCGTCTCAATCTTCGATTGGCCCAGCGGAACAGGACCCCCAAAAGTTTTGAAAGAGCATAAAGTGGAATGGGTCTGGAGGAGATCGTTGAGGTCGTGACGATCGTACACGAGGTAGGTGCTGGAGACCCGACAACCAAGGGTTCGAATTTTTCCGGTCGGGTACATCTGCCCTGGCCGTGGACATAGTGGCGCCAATGCGAAATAAATGAATGGAGAATGGATGGGGTGTTATGCCAGAAGAAGTCCGTGAAAGGCGAGAGGTTGCCGGAGCGCAGAGTGAGAGTGCAACGGTAGAGAAGGTCCGAAATAAGTGGTAGGCGTTTCGGAGGAAGGCGAGGTTCAGTTTTTTGCAGTCCTTTAATCAGGCACGGGAACATGAAGATGAGACTGTCAGTCTTCACCAGAAATCAGCTTGTATATGAGATTTATCCCTGAGAGGTAAGCCTGGACCTACTCCCGCGGGAGGATTCATGGGGGCCGGTGCATAGTGTTCTGGGCAGCAGATTCTGTGACCCGGAAATGGAAAAGCAGAAGATGGATGGATGGATGGATGGCAAGCCTGGACGGTGGAGACACAGACATTCCTGGAGTGGCGTGAGAGGGTGCTGAAATTGCAGATGATGGTGACGTCAGATGAGCAGAGGGGAAGCTGAAGAAGGTGGTATTGACTGATTTATTATTGTTAGAATGAATGGGAATGCCTGGATTAATCAGACCCCCCAAAAAATGGTGGAAAAGTAGGACGAAGTTCCGATGAAGCTGAAGGCTAATTGTGCGATTCGAGGGCGCTGGAAGCAATGCAGAATCCGACTACTGCCGAAGGTCGGATTGAACACTGGAGAAACTGGAGCTGCGTCGTGAAGGTGCCGTATGGCGAATGAGTCAGGAGTGATGTAGAGAAACTGTGACGTGGAGGGTCTTCTCCCCTGACTGAGGAGTTGGACCTTTGCTGGAGTGGGGTCACTCGCGCCAGCGCAGATGGTTGACGGACGTGACCATGATAATGCTGATGTGCGTCCTTCAGCAGCCACGCTCGAATGTTGAGGGTTGGATAGGTGAGGGATGAGGGTTGGAGGGATGGGGGGTCGGAGTGATGAGGGTCGGGGGGATGAGGGTCGGGGGGATGAGGGTCGGGGGGGTCGGGGGGGGGGGGGACCTGTCGGGAGCGAGACCTGACGGGAGGAAGATCTCCTATCGTGAGTCGACCCGTCGTGGGTCGGGAGGGAGGGAGACCCGTCATGGGTCAGGAGACCGTGGCAGCGCAAGACCCGTTTTGGGTCGGAACGGAGTGAGACCCGTTGTGGGTCAGGAGAGAGGGAGACCCCTGATGTGTTGGCGGGGAGGGGGACCCGTCGTGAGTCATGAGAGAGAGAGAGAGAGAGAGGCGGAGAAAGACCCGTCGTGGGTCGAGAGACCCGTCGTGGGTCGAGAGAGAGACCCGTTGTGGGTCGGGAGACCCGGCGTGAGAGCTGGGCGAGCGGTGGTGAGAGCGGGCCGAGCTGTCATGCGGTGGTGAGGGCCGGGTGAGCCGTCGTGAGACCCAGGCGTATTGTCATGCCGTCGACCTGACGGGAGGAGAAGACCTGTTGTGGGTCAGAGAGAGGTGGAGAGAAGAAGACCTGTCGGGCGGTCGGGAGAGAGGGAGAGAAAGACCCGTCGTGGGTTGGGAGGAAGGGAGACCCGTCATGGGTCAGGAGAGAGGGAGACCTGTCGTGGGTCGGGAGAGAGGCAGAGAAAGACCCGTAGTGGGTTGGGAGGGAGGGAGACCTGATGGGAGGAAGATCTGTTGGGAGGAAAGGAAGCTATGCCTTTATTAGTCCCACAGTGGGGAAAATTCCAGTTCTGCATTTAACCCATCCTGTTATTAGGAGCAGTGGGCAGCACATTACTGCGCCCAGGGACCATCTCCATGATCTTCTTGCTTCGGCTTGGTCAGGACCTAAGCTGGAGGATTTACCCATGGTGCATGTTTTGGGTTGATGGGGGAAACCGGAGTGCCCGGAGGAAACCCACCCAGACACGGGGAGAACATGCAAACTCCACACAGAAAGGCCCAGGCGACCAGGGGATCGGACCCAGACCATGCACGCAAACTCCACACAGAACACACACCTGAAGACCTGTTGTGGGTCAGGACAGAGGTGGAGGAGAAGACCTGTTGTGGGTCAGGACAGAGGTGGAGGAGAAGACCCGTTGTGGGTCGGAAGACTCGACGTGAGAGCCGAGCGAGCCATCGTGAGAGCTTGTCATGAGGCCAAGCGAGCAGTCGTGAGCCGTCGTGAGAGCCGTCCTGAGAGCCAAGTGAGCAGTCGTGAGAGCCGTAGTGAGAGCCAGGCGAGCCGTCGTGAGAGCCGTCAAGAGAGCCGTCAAGAGAGCCAGGCGAGCCATCGTGCGAGCCATCGTGAGAGCCATCGAGAGAGCCAAGCGAGCCGTCGTGAGAGCCAGGAGAGCTGTCGTGCCGTCATGAGAGCCAGGCGAGTTGTCGAGCCGTCGTGAGAGCCAGGCGAGTTGTCGAGCCGTCGTGAGAGCCAGGCGAGCTGTCGAGCCGTCGTGGGAGCCAGGCGAGCTGTTGTGCTGTCGTGGGAGCCAGGCAAGCCGTCTTCTTTTTGTCTTTGTTTTTTTTTTTTTTTTCTTTCGTGAGACCCAGACGAGCTGTCATGCGGTCGTGAGAGCTGGGTGAGCTGGCGGTCATCATGCTGTCATGAGAGCCGGTGAAACGTTGTGACAATCGGCCAGTCGTCAGTCGGCTTGGAACCTGTGGAAAAGCTAAGGACCTGAGGGTGGAGGTGCATATTGGGGATGTTCACAGGGCAGGTACGGGTTGAATGCTGGACAGATGAGAGCGGTCGAATTTGGAGACCGTAATAGTAGTCGCGACATGAGAGCTGAGAATGATGAAAGAATGCAATGATGTAGCATGAGCAGGGGGAGATGAGGATTAGATGGCGAGAGCATCGCTGAGGATGCGTATAGGATAGAATGGTGAAGTCATGAGCTGACGTCGATGGTAGGATCCTCGATCGGGAAAGAGGTGGTGAGCCGAGATGGTGTAGCTCAGGTGAGGGCGGAACTGGGAGGAGCTGAATAGTGTGACACATGGTTATTATGGCTTAAGCTCGCTTGTAATGGATGACGTGAGCTGCCCGAGCTATAATAGCGTGAAACAGCAAGGGCCGGAATATGAATTGATGGCGAGCGGGTGTAAAGACAGCTAGCGTACGTCAAAATTGCGTGAGCAGCACGAGCTGAAATTGAGTGAGTGACATGAGTCGATGGGTGCTGAATATCGGAATAGCAGAGAAAGGATGTAGAGACTGCTTAGCTAGCATGTGATGGAATGGTGTGAGCTAGCATGAGTTGCATGAGTTAGAATGGTCGGATGCGAGTCGGTAGGAGAGGTTGAATACGAGATGACAGTGTGCCAGTGCAGAGAGGAGTTAAGCGAACAAAAACATTCGTACGACGTTTCGGAGTGTGAACGAAAATAGTGTGAGTGGGTGTGGTGACTTGTGTAGGCTGCAACGACAGAAAAACATTTGGGTGTTGGGGAAAAGGGTGGGGGGGTAGGGTGGGGGGAAGGGATAGAGCAGAAGACGGGAAATGGATTAGAGGCCCTGCCTAATGTGGGTAGGGCACGAGAGCCATCTAGCTCACGATGACTGAAAAGAGAGAAATGAGAGATGGGGAGAAGATGCATGTGCATGGGGAATTGTGCAGCCTGCGAGATGGGGACAAGAATGAGACACGAAGGTGCAGGCACAGGGGGAGATGGCCTGCTTGAAAGCAGGCTGAGATGATACAAGAGAATTCAAGTGAAACTGCACAGTAGACAGAATACGTTTACTGGCCACTGGTGGTGATACTACTTAGCCCCCAGCAGGGGGAGCTATGACACTGTAGTGGAGGAGAGGAGGGAGTGGCGACGTCTGCAGCTGCACGCGGGAAACTTGATGGGAACCCGGAAGCTCGTTCGTCTCGTTCCAGGGCGCCGGGGTTACATTCTTGATCTAAACTGTTGAAGGTCCCGTCTTGATGTGTCAGCCTGAAGGGGAACGGCGGGTGCTGGGCGGTACCGAACGCTGTGGCTGCTGGAGGCCGGGCCGCGCTGTGCCGAAAGCCGTGGTTGCCAAAGCCGGTCTGCGCACCGAGAGCCGTCTCACTCTGACAGTACACCAGGCTGCGCGCTCGCCTATACGAGGAGGAGGAGGCGACGAGAGGGACAATGTGGATATCCCGTATATACCGCCAGCACAGAGATATTGACGGTGGGTGCTCCTTAGAGGTGGAGGTCCGCTGCGTGAGCGCGCGCCTGGAGCGTTCGCTGGGCGCGGATATGCGATGGAAGATCCTCCGGCTGCGGATTCCTGAATAGAAATCCGTCGCGGCGTAAGGAATTGCGGACTGGAAGGAACGAGGAGACGTGAGGCAGGTTGGTGTTTGAATGTGACAGGTTGTTAGCCCAGCTCGAGCGAGCTGACGCGGTTGAGCTGTCGAGGTAACCGAGACGAACTGGAATGAAGGGATGAGTGGCTATAAATGGCTCCGGGAAATTAGAGGTGTGGTTATGGTGAACTGTGATTCGCTGGTGAGGAGGAGAAGGTGGTTGAGGCGTGGTCCTGCTCCTGAATTTCAGTTAATCACATTAACTCCATTTAAGTGACTGTAAGGGGTGGGATTCAAAAAGTTAACACTTCTTCCCATCCCTTTGAGATATGTTTACTTCTGTAAAGAAATTATATTAATGTCTACACGTACATGTACACGTGTCAATCAATCAATCAATCAAACAATATTTATAAGGCGCTTTTCATACAAAATTGTAACACAAAGCGCCTTACAGTGGTCAAGGATTAGAAGATTGACCTTTATTGATCTCGCACAGGAGAAGTTGTTTCTATATTTGACCCGGGGACCATCTCCATGATTTTGTTTTGTTATTTAGGCTTGGTCAGGCCCTAAGCTGGAGGATTTTACCTATGGCGCATGTCTAGGTTGATGGGGGAAACCGGAGTGCCCGGAGGAAACCCACCCAGACACGGGGAGAACATGCAAACTCCACACAGAAAGGCCCGGGTAATGTATTATGTACTGTATATTGACTTTGTGACATACTCAATAAAAATTCATTCATTCATTCATTACAAATAAATGAGATACTGTACAGTTTATTACAAGTCATTACATTTTAAGTACTGTGCAGCAGTGTAGGAAAATATAGATTTTGCAGCTCCTCTTTTATCTTTAAATTTTCAGCTCGTAGTGCGTCACACTCCTGTCGCAGGTTGACATAGTCTGCCTGAAGTTGACTGTCTCAGGTTCAGATCATCAGACACTGTCTTTGGAATTGGGAGATCCTCTTCACCTTTAAGATAGAAAAGTGAATAATTAGTACGTGGTGCAACCAGTGCAGTAAGTTTAAGTTGTAAGTGCATTCCAGGTAGTTATACGATTTAAGCAAAGAAAGAACATTCTTGGAAGGGATGGGTTTTCAAGAATTTCATCTTACAATCAATAAGTTGATTGTAAGATGAAATATATTCATACCGGGACAATGATCCAGGCTGCATTCTTGTTCTTGTTCTTCTTGGTTTAGAACAAACATAATTTTCTAAATTTTTCGACTCATTTTCCTATGGTACCTAACAAACAAAATATCGACTTTGTTAATATGGAAATGCTTTTATAACTAAAAGTCCATATTATCATTCAATAATGCACAGGATAATATGTTATCACACACTGTCTTGGTTTAGTCTTGGTTTAGTCCTGGTTTAGTCTTGGTTTAGTCCTGGTTTAGTCCTGGTTTAGACCTGTTTTAGTCCTGGCTTAGTCTTGGTTTAGACCTGGCTTAGTCCTGGTTTAGACCTGGTTTAGTCCTGGCTTAGTCTTGGTTTAGACCTGGTTTAGTTTTGGTTAAGTCCTGGTTTAGTCCTGGTTTAGTCCTGGTTTAGTCCTGGTTTAGACCCGGTTTAGATCTGGTTTAGTCTTGGCTTAGTCCTGGTTTAGACCTGGTTTAGTCCTAGTTTAGACCTGGTTTAGTCCTGGTTTAGTACTGGTTTAGACCCGGTTTAGATCTGGTTTAGTCTTGGCTTAGTCCTGGTTTAGACCTGGTTTAGTCCTGGCTTAGTCTTGGTTTAGACCTGGTTTAGTTTTGGTTAAGTCCTGGTTTAGTCCCGGTTTAGTCCTGGTTTAGACCCGGTTTAGATCTGTTTTAGTCTTGGCTTAGTCCTGGTTTAGACCTGGTTTAGTCCTGGTTTAGACCTGGTTTAGTCCTGGTTTAGTGCTGGGTTAGTCCCGGTTTAGTTCTGGTTTAGACTTGGTTTAGTCTTGGTGTAATCCTGGTTTAGTCCCAGTTGAATCCTGGTTTAGACCCGGTTTAGACCTGGTTTAGTCTTGGTTTAGTCCTGGTTTAGTTCTGGTTTAGTCCTGGTCTAGTCCTGGTTTAGTTCTGGTTTAGTCCTGGTTTAGACCTGGTTTAGTCTTGGTTTAGTCCTGGTTTAGTCCTGGTTTAGTTCTGGTTTAGTCCTGGTTTAGACCTGGTTTAGTCCTGGTTTAGACCTGGTTTAGTCTTGGTTTAGTCCTGGTTTAGTTCTGGTTTAGTCCTGGTCTAGTCCTGGTTTAGTTCTGGTTTAGTCCTGGTTTAGACCTGGTTTAGTCTTGGTTTAGTCCTGGTTTAGTTCTGGTTTAGTCCTGGTCTAGTCCTGGTTTAGTTCTGGTTTAGTCCTGGTTTAGACCTGGTTTAGTCTTGGTTTAGTCCTGGTTTAGTTCTGGTTTAGTCCTGGTCTAGTCCTGGTTTAGTTCTGGTTTAGTCCTGGTTTAGACCTGGTTTAGTCCTGGTTTAGACCTGGTTTAGTCTTGGTTTAGTCCTGGTTTAGTCCTGGTTTAGTTCTGGTTTAGTCGTGGTTTAGTTCTGGTTTAGTTCTGGTTTAGTCCTGGTTTAGTTCTGGTTTGTTGCCGAAATAGATGCAGAAATAATCTGATATGACTCACCCATAAAAACGCGGTCACTCGTATCCATGTACGTGTCACGGTCTTTAATAATCCGGAGCTCCGGAGAAAAGGACATATCCCGAACTTATCCCGTGGCCCGAGACGAGAGTTCCTTCTTCTCTTGGAAATGCCGCGTAAATATCATGCGGCTCGCGCCTCACAGCTGATCGGCGAACAGGCCGATCAGCTGTGAGCGATCGGCCTCACAGCTGATCGCTCAACTCGAGTACTGGTGTGCGAGTGACTTTTTTTCGCTGAAAACGCGGTGCCTGCATTAACTTACAGATTTTCTGGGCACAGAAGCGCTGTGAACAGTGGCTACAGTTTTGAATTGCTTAAAAAAATTTCAGCGTGAGAAATACCATGTGTGGCGTGTGAGCGTGTGAACACGTCGAATTGCGTGTGTCACACTCTCAAAGCGTGAGACTTGAGAGCCCTGTTATTTTACATCATACAGACAATCACTAATGTAAACCAGGCTTTCCAGCTAAATCAAAGAGTAAATAGACAATCTTACCTGATGTAAAGTGGGCGCTGCAGACGCGGCCATTTCTGATTATGTTTTCATTCCAGTCAACGCGTTTTATCGCCTGCAGCCACAGATGGCGCCTGTTGCTTTGAAATGGTCGCGATCATCTTGGAATTTCATTTCATTTATTTAATTTATTTGACAGGGCCCATGTACAGGAGGATTAATCACAGTCAGTGAAGAGATGCTTTGTACCAGACTATAGCTCTTTGAGCTAATTTCCATCCGCAGTCCCTGAGACACACAACGACAAAACAACGACAAACGACAACGACAAAACATTAAAACAGCATAAAATAATGCATTTCATAAACATTTCATCAAAGGTACATTATTTACATTAGTTAAAATGGATTCCCCTTCACCTTCCCATCCCCTTCTCAGGTTTGTCTTAACGCTGACAGGGTTGTATTCTTAGGAAATGTCGATTGACTCCTACACTACATTGTTTGAAGTCTTTGCACAGTTTTAGCTCAGTGGAAAGTTTGTTCCATTCTGAGATTGTTTTAACAGAAAATGCAGATTGTCCCAGTGATGTTTTGTTTTGGTATTGTACATTGACTTGGTGGTCCGGACCATTTGGTCAGATGTTAATTTGACAACTACATAATCCTGTAAAACTTTAGTCCGCTGGTAGAATAACGATTTTGGCAACCATACACACAAGAACCAGATATTTTGCAGAAACTGGAAGCTGGAATGTGCTGAAAAAGTTCGTGTCTCTAGACGTTTCCCAATTCAGAGAGTGCACGGTTCGGAGTGTGGTCTCAGCCTGCAGTCGAGGTGGTGCATACTCGCTCAGCCCTGAGTGCAGTCCGTGGATCACATGGGCGTCTGCGAAATGGAACAGGTCCCGCCTCAGCTCAATGAGCCGGGTGGTCTGCTCCTTGTTCCCTAAAGACAAAAATATGATTCTATTGTGACTAGTAATACTTGGAATTGGGACATGGCGACACTGTAGAATATCCAGCATTACAACGGCAAAGGAAATATAGAAGTGTAAGGGGAAAAGCATGTGAACGGTAAAACAGGTGCCGTGAACTATGCCGTTACGGCTACCGTCACACATGTTTAGCGTAGTTTATGACGAGTTTCATGTAGCATAGTTGTAGGTGAGGTGAACCAGTACACACGTTTTATAGTGAAGTCACAACTGTCACATGTGGATGTTGCTGGCGAGTCCATCTTTGTAGTCATATATCCTGCTGTGCTGTGCATGCTGCTGCTTTTGAGTGTGCGAAGCGTGCATTTTCGCGTGCTTGGTCCACGCCCCGATTTCCATGGAAACAACTGCGCTGTTCGGACCGCGTCTTAACTGCGCATGGGACAAAAACGAAAAGGAACAGCGGTTGTCGCGCCGGATGTGATGCACATCCCCCTCCAAGCACGATCCGAACCGTGCACTCGCTGAATTGGGAAACGGCTTCTGTCTGAATGAATGGGGAATGACACTTCCGTTGCCCAAATTCGCGCGCAGCTTTTTTCTCACCGCCCCCATAAAAGGGTTGACATATCACTGTTGACATTCACACATCATAGCCAAGATCAATAAATCAAAAATAATGACTTTTCTTATAGAAATGATGCAATTTCAAAAAACAGCTTACAAATTAAGATGGATAATGCATAAATTGGTGAAATATTGTTATGAAGTGTATTTTCTATCAATAGTGTTTGCAAAAGTAATACATTTTCTCAGGGAAATAAATAAGACTATGTTAGAGTTAGTGACATCTATATTTTCTTCAGTAGTCATACGTCAAAAATTGTTATTGTTTGATTGATTTTTCTTTAAAGATGCCATATGTAATATTTCCAAGAGGTCTGCCACCTGCTTGTCTACAGGTTAAGGTTAACCAGTAGTCGAGTTGTAAAATGAAACCAGGGGGGATGGTGAAATTTTCACCAACGGGGAAGGGGGGGGCATTAAGCTAAGCCCTCCCCCATCACTGACATCACTGTGGTGTTTCAGTTTCAGGGCAGGGCAGAATTAGAAGGTACTTTGTTAAAATGGAAATGCTTTTATAACAAAAAGTCCATATAATCATTCAATAATTCAATAATACACACGATATATGTTATCACCAACGTTCCCTCTAAGCTGCGCGCCTGTGCAATTGCGCACTGCTTGCACATTCTCAGCGCACAAGAAAACCTATGCAGCGCAGAGATGAAAGAGTTCCGCTTTTTTTTTCAGCCGCGGGGTCATCTGAATACGGGGGAATTGTCCCGTATTCAGAAACAAAAGTATGTGTCTCGTATTAAACTTCTACCGGTGTGCGAGGAGAACGCGCAGCTCTTTCGCAACAGCGTGTACCGGGGGTGCATGTCGGATGTCGCGCACAGGGGTCCAAGGAGCGCTCAGGGAGTTAGTGTGTTTGCTCAGACACATAAAACATTAGGGGGAACATTGGTTATCACACACGTACACACACACACACACACACACCTTAGTCCTGGTTTAGTCTTGGTTTAGTCCTGGCTTAGTCCTGGTTTAGACCTGGTTTAGACCCGGTTTAGATCTGGTTTAGTCTTGGCTTAGTCCTGGTTTGGACCTGGTTTAGTCCTGGTTTAGACCTGGTTTAGTCTTGGTTTAGTCCTGGTTTAAACCTGGTTTAGTCTTGGTTTAGTCCTGGTTTAAACCTGGTTTAGTCTTGGTTTAGTCCTGGTTTAGACCTGGTTTAGTCTTGGTTTAGTCCTGGTTTAGATCTGGTTTAGTCTTGGTTTAGTCCTGGTTTAGACCTGGTTTAGTCTTGGTTTAGACCTGGTTTAGTGCCGAAATAGATGCAGAAATAATCTGATAATATGACTCACCCATAAGAATGCGGTCAGATCCATTCTAACAGTTTGCCGTGTTGTCTTTAATAATCCTGAGCTCCGGAGAAAAGGACATAATCCCGAACGTATCCCGTGTCCCGAGGCGAGAGTTCCTTCTTACGTAGCATTAACGTAGCATTAACGTAGGAAGTTAAGGATTCTTCTTCTCTTGGAAATGCCGCGTAAATATCAGGCTCACAGCTGATCGGCGAACAGGCGCAAACACAACAGCGGCAATCGTCATGATTGGCGGGAGCGCGTATCGGTGCGTAATTAAGATGCAACATGATTGGAAGCTGGAGCGCACTGGCCATTTTGACTTAAAAACGGCGAAATTCGCCAAAAGTTTAGGGATTTTCATGCCTGATTGATAAAATGCCATAAGGGATGGAAGAAGGGATGCCCGTTTTAGAAGAGGGATGATTTTGACTATTTTTTCCCACAGGGGGGATGCCACCCCCCACCCCACCCCCCCCATCCCCCCTCAACTCGAGTACTGAGGTTAACTTAACTTTTATTGCCCCTGTAGGGAAATATGTCCTCTGGGCACCTCATCAGGAGCAGTGAGCACACAGTCCCATGCTCAGAAAAAATCTCTGTGATCTTATTGCTAGGCTTGGTCAGAGCTACCTGAGCTAGAGGATTTGACCTATTGTTTTGCCTGAAGGAAACCCATCCAGACACAGGGAGAACATGCAAACTCCACACAGGGGCGAACCTGGAACCCACCATCACGAGCACTCCAGAACTTTCTATGAGCTAGCCACAGACTAAAATGCTCTTTGATTCCATGTGAGTTATAAGAAGTATGTTCTTGTGTTGTTCTCTGCTTTCAGAGTGCAGGGTCACTGTTTTCCACCAGAGCCAGTACTTCCTGTCCCCCTCTCTCACAGGAGCACTGTAGTTTGGGCTGTCATCAGTGCATCATCTGAGAGAACATGAGATGTGTGTGATCAGAGCAGAGAGCAGGGCCTGTAGAAGTCGTGGAGGAGTCTTTCCTGTCCTCAGATCAGTTTAAACCACAGAAGAACCAGGCCCCAGGAGGAGGGGGCCAAGTGGAAGACGTGTCCCTGGATCAGGCTTCATTGTGGGGGTGTGGGGTCTAGTGGTGTTGGGGCTACTTCTCCACAGTATTCCATTGGTTTGGGAGGATGTGGTTTGAACATGTGTGTTTGGATCTAATTTCCTGTGGTTTAGGTTAGCGTATGATCGTAATATGTTTGCAGATACGCAAAATCTGACAAATGAAGTTTACTGTTTACAGTGTTGGGAAAGTTCATTTTCTACATGAATTAGTTCAAAGTTCAGTTCACACATTTCAAAATGAACTAATTCCTTCATAGTTCATAATTGTTTATAGTTAGTAGTTCGTTCATAGTTCCAAAAAAATGAACTAGTTCATAGTAAAAAATGAACTAGTTCATAGTAATTCACCAATACATTGCTGCGAGCTATTATTTTTCAATATCATTGCCAAAGCCCATATAGAACCATAGACAGCAATTATTATATCAGTTTTAACAATCAAACCATGTGTCTTTTGACTTTGTACGTGCTTTCATAAACCTCGAAAGGCTAGCCGGGTGCTTCAGTTCAATGTGTCGTTTTAAGTTTGCTGTTGATGTGACTAAAGTGCGGGTTTTCTTCTTGAAAGCCGGCGGGCAAAGTTTGCACATAAATGTGAGGTTATTCCCTTCCTCACCGACCTTGTCATAGAGCTCTTTTAAATGTTCATATGACGAATCCTTGCTGCTCCTGCTACAGTCGTCTCCATGTCTCTGCTGCCTTTTTTGTTCTGTCTTGCTTCGATGACACATGCGGCGATGCGACGCTGGTGTTGTTGCCAAATTAAATGTTTTCCCACGGGTTTTCGCCTGGAACACGACAGAAATCTGAGACTCTATTGAACGAAGTTAAAGGCAAATTAACGTTTTTTTACAATCTGAGCCTTCTTTCGGCAATAAAACAAGTAGTTTTACTCACCCATAGCATTTTTCTGTCAATTGGAGCAGTATCGCAGAACTTATGTTGAGCCGTTCTGTTCTAGTAATGATCCCGTATCCGTTAACATGGTGCTGTATCATATGCTCGGGGCATTACTTTGCGGTGTCCAAATAACACAAACTTTAGCACTTTTCAAATCATAGAAGCCCGATGTCTTAATGTAAGATATTGTTTGAAGCAAAAGTGGCCTGTAATCCGAGATTTAGCCATAGTTTCGAGTAGATAAGACGCCAGTGCGCATGTGCGGACTGTGCTCTCAGCTCCCGGGACCCAAACATGAAACGCAAAGCTGAAAACTATGGCTAAATCTCGGATTACAGGCCACTTTTGCTTCAAACGAAATCTTACATTAAGACATCGGGCTTCTATGATTTGAAAAGTGCTAAAGTTTGTGTTATTTGGAGACCGCAAAGTAATGCCCCGAATACAAATGCTAACGGATACGCTACAACATAACTTTCTTCAAACAGCTCCAAATGACACGAACGTGATATGGGTGAGTCAAACGACTTGTTTTATTACCGAAAGAAGGCTCAGATTGTAAAATACTACTTTTAGTACTTTTCCTTTAAAGAGATAGCGCGTGTCGTTCACAGACACCAGTATGAACTCGTTCACAGTTCGTTCATCAGGCAGAAATACAGAGCATTCAGTTCACGTTCACCCAAAATATGAACGCGTTCATGAACTATTGTTCAGTGAATGCGTTCAGGTACAACACTGACTGTTTATAATTTTAAAAAATGTAAAAAGAGCTAAATGTGTCTTGCCCCAACAGAGATGTAGGTAAAAAAAAGTCCTCTGTGTCTGCATCTAATTATAAAGAGTTTTATTGTCCAAGTATGAAGCATGTTAGTTGTTAGTAGTGTCCAAAGCTCCTTGTCAAAGCCTGGTCCAGTCAGATCTCAGGAGCTCAGCGGGGCCGGGCCTGGTTAGGACTTGGATGGGAAACAGTTGGGAAAATCCGGTGCCACAGGGAGGTACCAGTGGTAAAAACTGTCGGTGTGTCCTTAGGCAAGACACTTCACCCACATTGCTAAGTGTGAGAGTGGTGTGCTCGTTAATGTTGGTGATGAACGGAGGGACTGATGGCACAGATTGGCCACCTCACTTCCGTCAATGTGTCCCAGGGCAGCTATGGCTACAATAGCAGCTTAGGTGAAGGTAGGGTAACTGGTACTCTTTACCCTTTACAAAGTCTGTAATGGGCATTAGACCACATGTAATGCTGGTCCACCGAGATGTTTTGTACACATGTTTTGCAAAAGTGGTAATCAGTCTGTGGCTGGTTTTTTAGCTCTGTTTGGAGAGTTTTTAAATCCTTTACCAGTCAGCACCAGTCCACTTACCCTCACTCTCCCCTGGAACCCCTGGAACCCCTGGAACCCCTGGAACCCGGCCCCTCGGTTTGAGCCCAGGACAGTTATCCGTAAACAAAGTGACTGTCCCAAAGTGGCCTCAGCTCTGGTACTTTCCACGGCTCACATGAGATTTCTCCCTCACCGCTCGGTAATCACCAGGACGTAATAAACAGACATGGTAGTACTCAGTTATACTTCTCAGATACATTTACTCAGTTTCAGAGTACTTTTGTTGCAGCACGCTTTTACTCCCACTTGAGCAATATTTTGTGCCAAAGTGTGCTTCCTCTTCCCACTGTGAGTGAGTCTAAAGTGACTTTCTGAACAATTTTAATGATTTGAATACAGTGGTACCTCACCTTACGAAATTAATTCGTTCCAGAAGTGGTTTCGTAACGTGAAAAATTCATAAGTTGAGTAGCTATTTCAATAGAAAAAGCCTGATTCGTTCCAAGGTCCCGATCCAAGTTTTTTTTTTTTATAGTGTAACTTTTTTTTATAGTGTAACATTGTGTTCTGTGTTTCTCACATTTGTCTCTCGTTTAAACACTCAAACTTTCATAGATTTTAAACAAAATGTATTAACAGTGAAGTGTGTGTGTGTGTGTGGGGGGGGACTAGACCAAGGTCTAAACCTGGACTGGACCAGGACTAAACCAGGACTAAACCAGGACTAAACCAGGACTAGACCAGGTGGATTAAAGCAGCGAGGAGGGGACAGTCTGAGCGCATGAACGCATGAACGAGACCCATGCAAGAGCCTCCTCCTGGTTTAGACCAGGTTTAGTCATGGTTTAGTCCAGACCACCGCGGCTCCTCCTGGTTTAGTCCAGGTTTAGTCCTGGTTTAGTCTAGACCACCGCGGCTCTTGCATGTGTCTCGTTCATGCGTTCATGCGCTCAGACTGCGTGCAGTCCCCTCCTCGCTGCTTTAATCCACCTGGTCTAGTCCTGGTTTAGTCCTGGTTTAGTCCTGGTTTAGTCCAGGTTTAGTCCTGGTCCAGTCCAGGTTTAGACCTTGGTCTAGACCTGCTGTCAGTTCCGCGCCGGGTCATGCTGCGCTATCACACGTGTCAGAGCGCAGTTTTCTCCCCCCCCCCCCCCACACACACACACTTCACTGTTAATAATTTTGTTGAAAATCTGTGAAAGTTTGAGTGTTTAAACGAGAGACAAATGTGAGAAAAGTTTAAATCCAGTCTGAGAAAAGCGTACAATGTGTGTGGCTGAGCGTGCATTATTTGAATTTTTGAGATTTTGCGTTTCGTAACTTGAATTTTCTTTCGTATCTAGAGACTAAAATTTACCGTGAAGGCGTTTCGTAACTTGAAATTTTCGTTTGTTGGGTCATTCGTAAGGTGAGGTACCACTGTATTTGTTTCTTGCACCTCCTTCAGATCTGATGCAGTTTGTCTCATGTTTGTGTCTGTCATTATCTAATGTTTTGTCCTTCAAAATACATTCACATTAAATTATAAATCAGATTTTACGCGACAGTTATTCTTGCAAGTCACTCATACTTAAAAGGTCCATATTACAATATTTTACGAACTATATTATCACAAACACACCTGGAGTTGTGTTTTCTTTCATTCACACATTTTCACACACTAATCCTGCAGTTCTTCTTTCAAACAGAAAACACTCTGTTCCACCTTGTGATGTCATGTGATAATACAGGAAGTGCTCCACTGTGTTTTTAAACTCAACACACCTTCACTAGAATCATTTACTTTCAGCCCTGGATTTTTGCCTGTATCAACAGACCTAAAGGTAAAAGGAACTGTTAACTTCAAAACTACCACTTCATGACATCACAAGGTGGAACAGAGCATTTTGAGTTTTGGAGATGTAGACAGATTAACAATAATCCAGGATTACTCAAACAACTCCAGGTATGTTTTTGATGAGGTACTGCCATTATAACATGGATTACAGGTCACAAGAGTCAGTTTTCTGTAATATAGGACCTTTTTTTCATTAATTTCTTGGACCACTATTTGGAGTACACATGTGATTTGTCCTCCTCACATGTGATTTGTCCTCCTCTGATGTAATTACACAGAGATAAGTCTTTTCTGTGGAGCCTGGAGATGTGGTCATGTGCTGGCACTGTACTCATGTGACCCCTTTAAAGCTGCTGCTCTTTAGATGGACAGATGTGGGTGGCCTGAAGGATCAGTGCACCCGTGTATGTAAGGCACACATTCCACACTGGATTATTCACGTGAACTTTTAACATCAAAAAAGAGACACAGAGATACTTTATAATGGAGCCTGAGGAAAATTCAAGTTGTTGTTTTTTTTTTTTGCAGTAAAGACATTTCTACTGCACCTGTCACTCGACTGTCTTAAAGGAAAAGTAACGTTTTTTTTTTACAATCTGAGCCTTCTTTCAGCAATAAAACAAGTAGTTTTACTCACCCATAGCAGTTTGGTGTCAATTGGAGCAGTATCGCAGAACTTATGTTGGAGCCGTTCTGTTCTACTAATGATCCCGTATCCGTTAGCGTGAGTGCTCGGGGCATTACTTTGCGGTGTCCAAATAACACAAACTTTAGCACTTTTCAAATCACAGAAGATCGCTGTGTCAGGGTAGACTTTTAGTGGATTCCAAAACGGCCTGAAACCCGATATCCAGCTATAGTTTCATTTGATGATGTCATCAGAGAGGACAGTGCGCATGCGTGAACTCAGCTGTTTTGTAAACACCGCTAGTCCGAAAGAAGCTAACACCGCTCTGAACTTTACTTTTCTGTTGCGATATCGGGTTTCAGGCCGTTTTGGAATCTACTAAAAGTCTACCCTGACACAGCGATCTTCTGTGATTTGAAAAGTGCTAAAGTTTGTGTTATTTGGAGAGCGCAAAGCAGTGCCCCGAGCACTCACGCTAACGGATACGGGATCATTAGTAGAACAGAATGGCTACAACATAAGTTCTGCGATACTGCTCCAATTGACACCAAACTGCTATGGGTGAGTAAAACTACTTGTTTTATTGCCGAAAGAAGGCTCAGATTGTAAAAAAAACTTTACTTTTCGTTTAATGCAGCTCGACAGGAGGGCTGGTCAGGGAGAGTCAACAGATCCAGTGGAAGA
Source organism: Paratrypauchen microcephalus (assembly GCA_036785185.1). NCBI lineage: Eukaryota > Metazoa > Chordata > Actinopteri > Gobiiformes > Gobiidae > Paratrypauchen > Paratrypauchen microcephalus. The sequence goes on from JAVJIX010000033.1 coordinate 5,802,062, forward strand.
TCCAAAAATTCAACAACAAAAAAAAATCCAAGAAAATCCAAGATGCCTGTTGCAGAAGCTCCGACCCTACTTTCCTTTTTTCCCTCTTGTATATATAGTGTTTTTTTGTTTGTTTGTTTGTTTTTTCCATTTTTTCTTTAGAGTAGGTGAAACACGGTGCAGTTGGGCACTTGGGAAGCCTATTTTTAATACAACTTTATTGTTAGCTGTAGTGTTTTTCTGCACTTTGTGAATCCGCGTCAGGAGATGTGTGATGGAGACCACATTCAGCCACGGCTCGCATCACATATGCGCGCGATGAGCTTCTCAACCTGCACAGCCCTTCTCTACTCTACGCCGAGAAACCTGTCGTTCCAGCAGAGATACAGAGGAAGAGGAGAGGCTGCAGAGGGGGACGCAAGAAACGGAGACCGTATTTACCATATCTACCTGCGGTAATTATGGGAAATGTCCGCGCCATCTCCAACAAGACTGAAGAGCTCACCACGCTGACCCGGCAGCAGAGGGAATATTGAGACTGCAGCCTTATGTGTTTCACCGAGACGTGGCTGAATAAGAACATACTGGACTATGTCATATCCCTGAACTGTGATGGGGAGCGGGAAAGCGCGGGGAGGAGGGCTGGCGTGTTTGTGAGCGAGCGATGGTGTCATCTCGGGAACATGCACATGAAACATCGGCTGTGCTCCGGGGACTTAGAGCTGCTGGTAGTGAATATGAGGCCGTACTATCTGCCACAGGAATTTTCCCACGTGATTTTGTTTTGCGTGTACATTCCTCTGTCGGCTGATGGTGCGGAAGCCTGTGAGCAGCTCCACAGCGCTGTGACACAGATACAGACACACCAGCCATGTGTCCTCTTCCTGAACAATGAAGACTTTAATCACGCATCTCTCCACTACTCTTCCCACTTTCACACAATACGTCACGTGCCCCACGGTGCTGGTGATGCTGCAGGGGAAGCTGGAGGACGCGGGAGTTGATCGACATCTTGCTACCTGGACCATCGACTACCTCACTGACCGTCCACAGTACATGCGGTTGCGTGGCTGTGAGTCAGAGGTGGTAGTCTGCAGCACTGGGATCCCCCAGGGAACTGTCCTCTCACCCTTCCTCTTCACCATCTACACCTCGGACTTTACATACAACACGGACAGCTGCCATCTCCAGAAGTTCTCTGACGACTCGGCCATTGTGGGCTGTGTGTCAGAGGGGAACGAGCTGGAGTACCGCTCGGTCAGCAGTGACTTTGTGGACTGGTGTGGGCACAACCACCTGTGCCTTAACACCAGTAAGACAAAGGAGCTGGTGATCGACTTCAGGAGGAGACCACTACCTCACTCACCGGTGAACATCCAGGGGCAGGACATAGAGACTGTGGACAGTTTCAAGTACCTGGGTGTTCACCTCAACAATAAACTGGACTGGTCCCACAACACCGACGCCCTGTACAAGAAGGGCCAAAGTCGCCTCCACCTCCTGAGGAGACTGAGGTCCTTTGGAGTGTGCAGGCCTCTGCTCAAGACCTTTTATGACTCTGTGGTGGCCTCTGCTCTCCTCTACGCTGTCGTCTGCTGGGCCCCGAGCAGCACAGAGCGGGACAGGAAGAGACTTAATAAGCTGGTCAGGAGGGCCAGCTCTGTCCTGGGCTGTCCTCTGGACTCTGTAGAGGAGGTGGCTGAGAGGAGGGTGCTGGCCAAACTTACGTCCATCATGGACGACACCTCTCACCCTCTGCACCGGACTGTAGAGGAGCTGAGCAGCTCCTTCAGCAGCCGACTGAGGCACCCCCAGTGCAAGAAGGAGCGCTACCACAGATCCTTCATCCCCACCACCATCAGACTGTACAACTCCACTGTATAGTCCAGACGTGCAATATTTTCTATACTCTCTTATTTACTTATTTTATTATTATTACTATTTGTCTGCTGCACTTTCTGTTCAAACTTTCTTTTGCACTAAACTGCCTGGAGCTAATGTGGCAAGTTAATTTCTCCTGTGTGAGATCAATAAAGTCTTATCTTATCTTATCTTAAAATGTCCCTCGTCAGTGTCCTGCAACATCACAGCAGTGTCCAGGGGGGACTCTGCTCTGGTGTTTCGGTTGACGACGAAAATTCCCTCATAGTGTTTCTTCTGGAAAAAATCTGCCACATTTGCATGTAGCATCTCAAATGTCCATAGCTACCTCCTTGGCTAGCCTCTTGCACAGTCACCATGGATACAAGAAAATCCATGTCCTTTAAACTGCACATGCTGCAGTTGGTTAAAATCCCATGACAGGATCTTAAAAACTGAACTCAGAAAACTAAAAAGTTTCAAAACGTGCTCAATGTGTGAAGCAGGTAGCCACAAAAGCAGCCGACCACTCCGCTGCCATCAGTTGTCAAAAGGAACTGGCAAATGAATTGCGTGAGAAATGCCGTGTGAGAGTGTAAACGCGTCGAATTGTCTCTCTCTCAATGCGTGAGACTTGAGAGCCCTGCTGCAAATGTTTGTCTAAAGAGCAAACTTAAACTACAAAGCAACTAATGAGAGTTATATAAAAGTTATTACCTAATGGTTCTCAGTTTGTTTTATCATCACCGCAGTGTGCGCTTAGCAGCTGAAACTACACTCTACAGTCTGCCCAACAACAGAAAATTGTTTTCTGAACAACAACAGAAAACAATTTTCTGATTGGCTGATTTTTTTCCGAGGAGCGGGACGGGGAGGAGGGGGAGAGTTTTTTTTTTTGCTGAAAACGCGCGGTGCCTGCATAAACTGAGCCACACAGACCGATTTTCTGGGCACCAAAAAAAAAAAAAAAAAAATCAACGTGAGAAATACCATGTGTGGCGTGTGAGCGTGTGAAATTGCGTGTGTTGTTGGAAGAAATTCTCAAGACCTCGTAGGAAAAATGCAGGCACTTTAATGTTGATCAGCAGAGGATACAGACATGATTCTTCATCTCCTGTCGTCTCCCTGTCGTCTCCTGTCTTGGTACAGAACTGAGCTAAATTTAACCTACAGAGTAGTTAACCATTAACTCAAACTAGGACCCTCAGGAAGGAACTTATGCAAACATAACATGGTAGTAAAACACAGGCAAAGTCCAGTTTAAAAGACCACGTCTTCTAGGTTTTTAACTGAATCAGCATAAATCAGCCATAGTTGTCGTAAACCTCAATGTATTGGTAACTATTGATTGATAACACAAGAACAGGACATCAGCGACCTTTGACGTATTTCATAACAAAGATTATTTTCCTCACAGTTCCCTCCTTTGATCACATAAACACATGTGATCACACTTACATAGTAGAGTGGCAAGATGCTCCCTCTACAAATAAAATTAATCATCCCAATATAACAATTTAACCTTAGCATTCATAGAGCATAACACATCTCAATGTCTTCATGTCAATATATAATGTAAATCATTGTACAAAACTCGGACGGCAGAATAAGTCACAAGGAGCAACACCTTAGGGCTTAGAATTTAGATTATTTATTTATTCAGCCAGAACTTAATTCGTACAGTTTTGATCAGACTAGATTAATGTATCAGTAAGTCAAAATTACTCTATTAAACCTCTGAGGCAAGGGACAACGCAACAGCCAATTACAATTAAAATAGCAATTGCAGTCACTATGGTAGTGATAATGGAGACAATTGTCGCAGCCCATGGGCCAAACATTTTATGAAACCAACTTGTCCAGGCATATTCAAGTACACCAGAGTTTCTTTAGGCTGTGAGGACAAGGACCTCTTTTGAACATGGTCCGGTCTAGTTTTATATAGAACTTGAGTCGGTTTTAAATTCAATGAATCTGTAGGACCTATAGTGAATGGGATAATTAGCATAATTGGCACACACACACCTCACCATGTTGGAGATAGTATTGCATATAGAAGGAAGTCTGCACATAACCACCAAATATCTGCTCATGAAATGGATTGATTAGTCAAAAGTGCAAAATTGTCATAATTGTCAGAAGTAGAAGTCTAATTACAAAAATTATTAGTGAAACCCTCAATGTCAACTCTGTTGTCAGTCCTTATGTCTGCGTTTGTGATCATATCTCTGAGAAAACATGTATACATTACAGTTCCCATTTTCCAAATAGTGGGTATGTCCTTTGGAGTTACAACCAGTAACTTGTCATGGAGTTAATAACACTCATCAGTCCATTCAAATGATTTTCTAATGAAGAGCTTAAGTATACTCGTCAAGTCCTTGTTATTGGAATATGGTATGGATGCAGTAGTTAGTTGTGGTCTGGCAGTCGAACATACAATACAATCTTCTGTGGTCAGAGTATGGACCGTATATTGTACTCATTTTAACCAAGTGTTTTCTGTCATTTCCAATCCTGTCTCTATTCGTATTGCTTCAGTCAAATAATTTATTTCATTCACTGGAGCAATCTTATTAGTTACTAATATGGTTATGTGGATATAGCCTTCAAAATTTAAGTTGATTCTCCGATTACATGAAACAGTAGTGATTTTTGAGCACTGGAAACCTATAGCATATATTCCTGAGTCACTAACTTCTGGATTTTGAATTGATAGTTGCATCGCTGAGTAGGGGATTTACTCCCTCTGCAATGCTTTAGATCTGTTTGATAAGATGCCTCATCTTTCCTGATCTTTGTTAGGGTAATTCTCTGCTGTTCATCAGTTCTAAAATCACCTTGGTCTGTATTATGATGATCGTCCGTACTAGAAATTGCTCTGGTATTGTTTGTGACCCTGTGGTCCTCTTAATTATTAGCTCTGGTCAGACAAGTGTCTTTACAAACAATTTGGGTATTAAAAACATGATCTATAGCGGGTATGTTTGACCTACAGTCCAATATTTCACATACGTCGAATAAAACATTACATATTTGGCCTTCATAGCAATATTTTTCAATTCTGGAAATTTTAGAAAGTTCCCTTTTTGCCCTTTTTAGTGCTCCTTGTGTCTTACCCATATAGTTGGCTGAGTTGGTCGTGCCGTGAGTGGTCGTTGTGGTTGTCGTGTTGTTTGCCAGCCGTCCGAGATCAGTCTCAGTCAGTAGAATGTATCCCATACTATAACAACAAAGAATAATATAATCAGCGTAGTCAAGATTACACATTGTAAATTTAACAAATTATCATAATATGGCCTATACTGTCCTTTTTCTTCTCTATCTCCTCGATCTCCTCCCTTTTTCCTCCCCTTCTGGAGCCTCAGCGACGGAGGGTCGGATGGGGTCATCAAGCTGTTCATCGGTTTCAGCATCCGGTTCTGCATAGGCAGCTTCATCCTGGTTCCAGTAGTCCATTGATGGTTTCTTAAATTCCTGCTGCTTGTTCTTCTTTGAGTTCATTTTGGTATTTCTGCAGTTGGAGTTTCATAGTGGCCAGTTCCAGCTCTTGCTTCTTCTCCTCAGCCTCTTTTTTTCCTCTATGGTACTTGTTTATTTGATGGCTGCAGTGTGCATCGAACTCATCATCAGATTTAGTGTATATGCCCATCACATCGTCCAAAGCGTCTTGCACTGCTTTTGGCATACCTTTCACCAGAGCTGAGCGATAGATGATTGACATTCCTGCTCTGGCATCGATCCGCTCTCCTGTGGCATCATGGTATAGATTAGTGGCACGTTGTTTGTAACTGTAGTAGTCTTCGTTGTCTTTCATTTGCATTGACAACAATTCTTCGGTCACGACAGAAGGATAGCGTTGACTGAGTTCTCTCTCCAGCACATCACGATAGTTGTATACGCCTTCTTGATTACACAGTGTATACCTCAAGCTCCTTTCGATAGCTTTTTTGATGTTTCTGGCAACAGTTTCGTCAGCAGCTTTGGTCAGAGCAGCCTGAATATCACCCCAGCAAAGTTGGTCTCCTGCGGTTTGTTTGAAAAGAGCTCTTAGCCATGGTAAGCCACCTTTGGTAAGTCTTGGAAGTGTCAACATCAAAGCACTCCAGTCTTTGATTGAAAATGGCTGATAGACCACAGTTTGACCATCTGTTCTCACTGGATACACACTTGCTTTTGGCCCTCGTTCCTTCCGCTGGCTGGGAGTATAAACTCCTGTCAGTACTTTGTGTGTTGCCTTGGAGGATGAGTCTTCTCCAAAATGGGAGGGCTTCGAGGATGTAGCAGCTTTAGTATCGGGGCTTCTCAGCTTGCCGCTGGTGTAGGGTAAGGGATGGTGTGGTCTTGGTGACTTGTGGTAATAATCTCTTCGTTCGATAGGTGGGTCGGGTAATGATCGGTACATGTTATCAAATAGAGAAATCTCTCTGTCAGTGTCCTCATCCCATGCCCTTCTACTTCTTCTGTGTGACCTTCCTCTTCTCTCAGCAGACCCTTTTTCATCTTCGGTGTCACAACAAGAGTCTCTGAATTGTCTATGAGTTAGCACTGAATCTTCCTTTATTTTCACTTCTTTTTCGGTTTTCTTTAGGACCAAGATAGAAGACAGTTCTTTGGTATCTTGTAGGACTTTCAGGACTTTTGATTTGCTCGGGCTTGTTTGGGGTCCGCTTCATCCTGGAGTGCTTTATTCAACCAATATTCTGTCAACTGGCCAACCATGATAAAGTGTGAGGACATTTTGTGGTAATTTGGGTTTTTTGAAGTTGAATTATTTATTTATTATACAAATTTTGGGCACAACGTCCAGTTTATGGCTTTTTAGTGAATGTATCGCTATTTTGAGTACTGTATACTTTTGATTCTACCTTTGGGCTCTAAAAAATTTAATTCTTGGGGGCTTCTCCGTTCTATAGACAGTTCTCTAGAAGGGAGAAGAAATTTGATTTAGATAATTGTAACTTCAGGTTATAATTAGTTTAAAATATTTAATTTAAAATTTTAATCACCTGATTTACGCACAGTTTTTTTTTGCCTCAATTAGAATATGTGTCCGTCACGTTTTGTTGTCTGCGGGACGGTCCGAATTGCAGCTATTAAGTTTTAAGCTTCTGCAACAAAGAGAGAGAAAAGTAGCGTAGGAGTAAACGTAGAATTTTTAAAATAATTATTTTATTAATATTTAATTTAGATAAAACAAAAAAACTCCCAATCTTAAGTTATTTATAAAAGCAATTAGTTTATCCAGTACCTCCTTTAATATGACAGGTGATATAACCTTTTATATTTTCGAATTGTACCCAAAAAAATGAACTGTAATAAATTAAAAATAACCTTGAGCAATTTAAACCTCTATACTCCAATTATTTGTATTAAATTTTAAAATGTATCTACCTCCTCAATTGTTTTAGGACCTGATTGCCGATAAAATATTTACTTTAATAATTGCAATGCTGTCTCAATAGCTTAAACTGTTTCTTATTTATTTATTATTTCGTTCATTGATGGCACCGTGCAAAGAGTAATTCTCACACTGCTCCTTTAAACTCAAACTAGTCCAACTCGTACTGAGCAAACATACAGACCAGAGGCGCTCCGAGCCTGAAGCAACAAAGCGCTTTCTTTAATTCCCACATAACACTCAAAATACAGACTGACACTATTCTATCCTTGTCCCTAATTTTTCTAATTCCTTTTTCTCAACTCTTACAACATTAACAAGAACAACAACATTAATAGAGCTAAATTACGAAGAGCTAACAAAGAGCTCATATCTTTCCCTGTGACCTCTTGACCTCTCTGCTCGCTGCCGCTCATACACTCACACACACACACACTCAGAGAGAGCAGGCAAATAGACAAACACTCATAACAAGATTTATTATTCCCATGAAATTGATTAAGCTAGCAAATCTTTGAGAACTGAATTTAAAATATTTACAATTGTATTAAATTTAGAATTTATTGGTTTAAGTAAATTACACAATACAAGACTTTTAATTGAGATTCGCCAAAACAAGACAATTTTCAGTAAATAGAAAAATCTACCGTTTTAGGTTATTCTCCAAATATTCCAGGACATGCAATAATTTCAGAGACTTATTCCGAATTTTAAGAACATGCAATTTTAAATTACTCAATAAATGCAGAATTATTTGATCCAAATATCATTTGTAAGATCATAACACTCACACAACCAGAATTTCCACAAACATCTCTCCAATAAATGCCATAATTCTTATCTTTCAACATTCTTCTATCACATTTCATTTATAATTAAAGCTTTCAACAAAACTTTACATAAACCACCATAGCCAATATTTAACTCAGATCAAGACTCTAAACATCTCTCATCTCAATGCTTGCTCAAACAAGTGCTTCATAATAAAAAATTCAAATTTACAAAGTGCCATCAATTTGAACAATTTATTTATACTGTCTTCCTCTTTAAATCGACACCAAGAAACAAATCTCCCAGGTAATTCTAAATGTGTCATACTCGTCTTTTTAATTTTTTCAGTATCTGCGTAATTTTGGTGGAATTAGCCGAACACAGACTTTTCGTTATATTTTCAGCTTTTTCTGTAATCTCCTTTACAAGCTCAGCTTTTAGTTTCAAGTGTATTTCTTTTTCACAAACTTTTGATGACGCTCTCGTAACAGTACTACCAGACGGGGAAAATCATACAAAGACAACCTGCTTGTAATTTAGGTCGGTTTTTCCAGGTACAACTCAATTTTAACTTCGGTCACATCAGTTTCCTGTACCAAAGTATTATTAATTTCGTCGCAAACAAAATTGCGCATCCCCTATAAGATTGAGTATGCTACGAGTGTCTGTCCATTTGTATCAGTTGCGTTTAGTTGGACAATTGACCTTCGGCCAATTTTACAGAAGCAAGTGACGTCATGTTCTTCGAACTGTTACTTCTGCATCCTGGGTGTCTTGAGAGCTTAAGGCAATCAAAAACACCAATGATGTTACTTTTGGAATTCCTTTTTTTGTAAACTCAAATTAGGAGTTTTTGTTTTTTCTTTTTGTGTAAAGTTTAACCACAAAAGTGTTTTTTCTTACAAAATCCGCTTTTTTTCTCTCTCGTGCAAAGCAATAAACACGGAACTTAATTAATAACTTTGTTTTTTAATCACGCTTTATCAAATTTAAAGCTTAAACGCTCATTATTATTTTGATTCTACGCTCCTTCTTTTCTCACGTGTTGGCGTACAAACACGGACTTCTTAATTACTGATTTTATATTGTTTTAAAATTACCACTTAATTTATTACAAAGGTCCCTCACAAAACATCACATATAATTTTTGGTTTTGGCCAATGTGACAGATATTCTTTGAAAAAGGCACTGCCATACCGTTTTTGTGGAGCGCTCTGGATGCGTTGTTTCTCAAAGGGGCCTTTGGGGGAGACGACGGCCTGGTCCTTTCTGCATAGTTCTTTCACGTCGCGGTGTCACCAAATTGTTGGAAAAAATTCTCAAGACCTCGTAGGAAAAATGCAGGCACTTTAATGTTGATCAGCAGAGGATACAGACATGATTCTTCATCTCCTGTCGTCTCCCTGTCGTCTCCTGTCTTGGTACAGAACTGAGCTAAATTTAACCTACAGAGTAGTTAACCATTAACTCAAACTAGGACCCTCAGGAAGGAACTTATGCAAACATAACATGGTAGTAAAACACAGGCAAAGTCCAGTTTAAAAGACCACGTCTTCTAGGTTTTTAACTGAATCAGCATAAATCAGCCATAGTTGTCGTAAACCTCAATGTATTGGTAACTATTGATTGATAACACAAGAACAGGACATCAGCGACCTTTGACGTATTTCATAACAAAGATTATTTTCCTCACAGTGTCACACTCTCAATGCGTGAGACTTGAGAGCCCTGGTTCTAGTTTATTTATAAGACAGGGACAGTGCACAATCTACATTAACCTTAACAGGAGAGATGCACTGTGCAGGTTGTAGCACCAGAGCTAATTTCCACCTGTAGTCCTGGTGCATGTTTTGACATTTTCTGCTCTTCGTATTCTCGCTCTTTAGTTGACTTCAGTAACTTTGATCCTAACATTCATTCATTCACTTCTGCTTTTTTTCCCCCAAGTTTGGGTCGCGGGGGCAACAGTCCAGACAGATCTGCCGCCCAGATCTCAGTGCACCAGCCCCCATGGATCCACGGTGGGTCCACAGGGGGACGGCCCCATGGTCATGGGGGCTCTCTACCAGTGTATGCACACTGGGGGCGAGGGTTAAGTGTCACAACGGCAGCATCCATCTGTGGGAGCTGGAATCGTACCACCAACCTGTGGGTCAGTGGATCTGACCGCTCAACCACTGATGTTATGTCAAGAGCGGGATTCGAACCGCCAACCTTTGGACGAGTGAATGAACGCTCTACTAACTGAAGAGGAGGTTCATCTCTGTAGGACAAGCTGCAGATGAGGCGCACACACCCGGGACCAGTCCGCTGGGAGCGCAGAGGTGACACACATGCCCGGGCACTGAGCCCTGTCAGCCGCTGAGTGTCTTGCAGCAGGGGTCGGAGTTGTATTTGAGCCTTTATCTGTAGTTTGGGGTCACGGTGCCATTGTTTTGGACCTCATGGTGATCCAGCCTCACTGTCATAATCCAGGGCTCAGAAATCCTGTATCTTCATGCTGGTTTATTCTATATGTTTCTCCAAAAAGCAGCGGAGACAGTGGGTTTACACGAACACTTTATACACAAACAGTGTGGCTATAAATCACAATGTGGATCCAAAGTGGACGAGCTTTATGTATAAAGACACTTGTGAATAATAAATAAAGGCTGAGTGAAGCATCTTTTATGAAGTGCTTTAGACTGATCATTACATAAATAGAAGCTCAGCCTCAAACCTCTTCAGATGATCATTAGATCCCAGATGTCCTTCTTAAAAACACTGTGCTCACTTAGCTGCAGTTGTCCTGATTTGAATTCATTCGATTTGATAATAGTGTAATCTGCAGCAATGTGCCACCTGCCCCGCACCTGTCCTGCTCCTGTCAGATTCACCTTTTACAATAGAGAATGAGACTGATGACTGGAGGGTACAAATGAACATTGCCAAAGAGCAAACAAGCAGTAAAGTGACTAGAAAAAACATGCAGAAGAATGTTCTTCCTGTAGACGTTTGAAAAGTTTGAAGTACTACAAATATAGTGGTTGGTCACCTTATAAAAAAAATAAAATAATAATGTGGTCCTCACCTTCCACGGTGGTTGGTCTCTCTCTCTCATCCAGCTCGGCTCCTCTACCAGAGGCCTGGGAGCTTGAGAGTTCTGCGCAGTATCTTTGCTGTTCCTGTACTGCACTTTTCTGGACTGAGATGTCTGATGTTTTTCCTGGGATCTGTTGTAGCCACTCCTCCAGTTTGGGGGTTACAGCCCCGAGTGCTCTGGTCACCACCAGCACCACTGATGCCTTCACCTTCCAGGCCTTCTCCAGCTCTTCCTTGAGCCCCTGGTATTTCTCTAGTTTCTCGTGTTCCTTTTTCCTGATGTTACCATCGGATATATATATACACTCAACAAAAATATAAACGCAACACTTTTGTTTTTGCTCCCATTTTTCCTGAGATGGACCCAAAGATCCAAAATTCACTCCAGATACACAACACTACCATTTCTCTCAAACATTGTTCACAAATCTGTCCAAATGTGTGACAGCGAGCACCTCTGCCCCGCCGAGACAATCCACCCCACCTCACAGGTGCGCCACATCAAGATGCCGATCCGACATCATGACCAGTGCACAGGTGCGCCCCAGACTGCCCACAATAAAAGGCCACCCCGAAATGTGCTTTTTTTTTTTTTTGCTTTATTGGGGGTCTGGGGACTCAGAACCAGTCAGTATCTGGTGTGACCACCATTTGTCCCATGCAGTGCAACACATCTTCTTTGCATAGAGTTTATCAGATTGTCAATTGTGGCCTGTGGAATGCCTGTGGCCTATATTTTTGTTGAGTGTATATATATATATATATATATATATATATATATATATATATTAGGGCTGTCAAACGATTAATTTTCTTGATCGCAACTAATCTCAGAAATTTCATAGTTAATCGCTATTAATCGTGATTTATTTTGCATGTTTAAAATTGATATCTTGCAGTAAGACCGTTTGAATCTAAAGTTAAACTCACAATGCAAAGTATTTCTCACCATTTTTTTTATTTCAAAAAAGGAAAAAGTAACAATGAATCAGTAATCAGTAATAGTGGCTAAGTTGGCTAAACTGAAGACAACAGGGTGTCCTTCCTTGCCAATGCCGACGACTCGATTGAAGCCCGCTCGAGCTGCCTACGGATGCGTAGAAGGAACAAAATACTAGCAAACTCAAAATAGCGCGTTTAACCGACAATGAGTTTAATTAATACAACCAAATGAGCTGCATATGGATGGTAGAATTGCGGAAAATGCTGGCAAACTCTGATCGCGATTAAAAAAATTGTTCGCGATCATAACTTACATTAATCTAATCGCGATTAACGCGTTAATATTCCCAGCCCTAATATATATATATATATATATATATATATATATATATATATATATATATATATATATATATATATATATATATATATATATATATATATATATATATATATATATATATATATATCGTCCCACATTTATCTGCAGAGCTACCATGCCCCCTAGTGGACATAGTGGCTCTATGTCTGTTTCCCCATTTCAAAATCTTCTCCAGTGCTTCTGATGGAAACCACTCCTCACTCTGGGCATGTGGTAACCATGGTAACTGTGTTGAAATTGTTTATAGTGTCCACATTTACAATAAGGACCTGTGTGAATCAAAGACACTGAGCTGTAGAACAAAGTCACGGTAATGTCCATGGGCCTGTTTATTCACTTGTTTCTCAGTATTCTAGAAAACAGTCAATAACAAACACAGAGGGGGGTCCAATAAACCAATAAACCTGAAGTGTACTCCAGTCAAAAATACTGAAAAAAGTAAAACAATGATGTTCAAATAAACTGCTCAAGTAAAAGTAAAAGTATTTGGTGATTAATTGTAAAAAATAAACTGCTTCATGTTTTGGTAATGATGTTTATTCTGCATTCATCCATAGACAGAAGCCAAAGCTAAACACATTTGATATGATACACCCTGGATCAAACTGGGGCCTAATATCAGCTAAATGAGACTGAAAAACAAGTATGAATGATTATATGGATTTTTTTTCATTTAGAGACATGAAAAGTGAAGATCAAAGTTCAAGTTCAAAAAGTTCAAAGTCAGCTTTATTGTCAATTCTGCCATATGTGTTCAACATACAGTGAATCGAAATTTTGTTTCTCTCTGGCCAGGTAGTGCAAAAAGACAGTGTACAAAATACAATATGAAGACAAAACACAACAAAAAACTATCTAAGACAGAGATCTAAGTTAAAACTAAAGTCTACGATCTAAAATCTTAAAACAGTGCAACATAATAAATAAACTATACTATATACAGATTTCCAAAGTGTGCAGTGTGCATCAAAATGTGCAATGGAAGATACAGCAGTGACTTGGTCATGTGCAGTAGAATGTGCATAGGAGTTAAGATAAAATAAAAATAAATGTGCAACAGTAGTAATTCTAGTGCAGTAACAGGAGTAAACAACAGTACTAAAATTCCAGTAGTCAATGTGCAATAACAGTAGTAAACGACAGTGCAACGGGGGTAAAATTCAATAACAGGAGTAAACAACAGTACTAAAAATTCCAGTAGTAAATGTAAGTGTGCAATAACAGTAGTAAACAACAGTGCAACAGGAGTAAAATCCAGTAGTAAATGTAAATGTGCAACAGTGCAACAGTAGTCCTTAGCAGCATTTTTTTTTTTTTTTTTTTTTTTTTTTTAAAGTGTCTAGAGTGATAGGTCTTTTTATGGAATACAGGTTATGCCAATATGGGGGGTGGGGGGTGGGAGATGGGTAAGGTGGGAGTTCGGGTGTGAGTTCAGCCTCCTGACAGCCTGGTGGATGAAGCTGTTTGAAAGCCTGGTGGAGTGGGCCCGGAGACTCCGGTACCTTCTCCCCGAGGGCAGGAGGCTGAACAGGCTATGTGCGGGGTGGCTCGGGTCACCCACAATGCTGGACGCTCTGCGGGTGAGCCGGGTGTTAAAAATGTCTAGGAGGGAGGGGAGAGAGACACCAGCGATCCTCCCAGCTGCATTCACTATGCGCTGCAGGGCTTTCCTGTTCTGTTCAGTGCAGCTCCCGTACCACACAGTGATGCAGCTGGTCAGGACGCTCTCAATGGTGCCTCGGTAGAAGGTGGTCATAATGGGTGGAGGGGCTCCAGCTCTCCTCAGTTTGCGGAGGAAATAGAGGCGCTTCTGAGCCCTCTTTGCCAGTGATACAGTATTCACTGTCCAGGAGAGGTCCTCACTGATGTGCACCCCCAGGAATTTGGTGCTGCTCACCCTCTCTACAGCAGCACCATTGATGGACAGTGGGGGTGCTGGGTGGGGCCTCTCCGGAAGTCAACAACAATCTCCTTGGTCTTTTCAACATTAAGAAGGAGATTGTTATTGCTGCACCACTGGGTCAGAAGGCTCACCTCACTCCTGTAGTTTGTCTCATCGTTATTAGAGATGAGACCCACCACAGTCGTATCGTCCGCAAACTTCACTATGTGATTGGTGCTGAACGCTGGTGAGCAGTCGTGGGTCAGCAGAGTGAAGAGCATCGGACTGAGCACACAGCCCTGGGGGGCTCCTGTGCTCAGTCTAATGCAGCTTGAGGTGTTTCTGCCGACCCGCACTGCCTGTGGCCTCTCACTGAGGAAGTCCAGCAGCCAATTACAGAGTGAGGTCTGAAGCCCCAGGTGGTCTAATTTGATAATGAGCTGCTGTGGGATTATAGTGTTGAATGCTGAACTGAAATCTATGAACAGCATTCTCACATATGAGTCTTTATTGTCTAGGTGGGTGAGAGCCGGGTGAAGTGCAGAACAGATTGCATCCTCGGTAGAGCGGTTGGCCCGGTATGCAAACTGGTATGGGTCTAGGGTGGGGGGGAGGATGGATTTGATGTGTGCCATGACTAGCCGTTCAAAGCACTTCATGATGATGGGGGTCAGTGCAACAGGGCGATAGTCATTAAAAGTGGCCGGAGTGGGCTTCTTTGGCACGGGAACGATGGTAGTGGTTTTGAAGCAGGAGGGAACGACAGCCTGGCTCAGAGAAGCATTAAAGATGTCTGTGAAGACATCCTTGAGCTCCTCTGCACAGTCTTTCAACACACGACCAGGAATGTTGTCCGGGCCTGCAGCCTTGCGGGTGTTGATCCTGGAGAGTGTCCTCTTCACGCTGGCTGCAGACACACACAGGGGCTGGTCGTGGGGAGGTGGTGGAGTTTTTTGGGGCCGGGTGTCATTTCCTGCCTCAAACCGTGCAAAGAAGCTGTTGAGGTCATTGAGCAGGGTGATATTATTGTCACAGGTCTGTGGCAAGGGTTTGTAATCCGTGATGTTCTGGATGCCCTGCCACAGACTCCGTGTGTCCCTGCTATCTCTAAAGTGTCCGGTTATTTTCTGTGTGTATTTGTGTTTGGCTTTCCTGATTCCACGGGACAGGTTGGCTCTTGCTGCCCTCAGATGGGGGACATCCCCAGCTCTGAAGGCAGCGTTCCTGGCTCTCAACAGCCTGTGAACCTCCCCTGTCAGCCATGGCTTCTGGTTAGCCCTGGTGGTGATTGTTTTTGTGTGTGTGACATCACCAATGCATTTGGTGATGTAGGAGGTCACAGTGTCTGCGTACTCCTCAATGTCAGTGTGATTGTTGTATGTGGCGGCCTGTTTGAACACTGCCCAGTCTGTTGTACCGAGGCAGTGCTGTAGTGCAGACGAGGCCCCCTCTGGCCACACCTGGATCTGCTTCAGAGCCGGCCTAGAGACCCTTACACGGGGTCTGTATGCCGGTCTGAGCACAACAGAGATGTGGTCGGAGAGGCCTATGTGGGGGAGGGGGTAAGCCTTGTATGCTCCCTTGTGTGTAGTGTAAACCATGTCCAAAATGTTGTTTCCCCTGGTTGGGAAATCAACATGCTGATGCATTTGTGGCATGACAGTTTTGAGGTCTGCATGATTGAAATCCCCGGCAAGGATAAAAAATCCGTCCGGGTGAGCAGTCTGTTGCTCGCTAATAGAGTTATACAACTCATACAGTGCCTCCCTCCTATCAGCGCTGTTCGGTGATGGGGGGACGTAAACAACCACTAGCAATATTGCCGTGATTTCACGCGGGAGATAAAAAGGCCGGCACTTCAGAATCATAAACTCCACTAGGGGTGAACAGTGTCTACATACCACCACAGCGTCCCGACAATAAGTGTCCCGAAGAAAAATTATTAAACCCCCTCCGCGGGATTTAACTCCGGGGACACCGCTAGCTCGGTCCGAGCGGTAGCATGTTAGCTCGTCCAGGCGCACCGCTGAGTCCGGGATGTTGTCATGGAGCCATGTTTCCGTAAAAACAAAAACACAGCACTCCCTCACGTCGCGCTGGGCAGCCCTCAGTCTGATGTAGTCCATTTTATTGTCCAGAGACTGCACGTTGGCGAGGAGAATGGATGGAATGGCCGGCCGGTGCGGGCTAGCCGTTAGCCTAGCTCTGATACCGCCGCGCCGGCCTCGCTTCTGCCTCCTCTCACACCGCTTGCGGCGTCTCCTCTCCGGGCGGGGGGCGGCAGGCGAGTCCGGTGTAGCAGCGTTAGCAGCATTAGCAGCAGGCCGGCGTAGTAGTCCGAAGCGCGCCAGCTTCTCCTCTAGTACAGTGTCCAGGGAGTTGTGCTGGCCAGTTCTGCCTATGTCCAGCAAGAACTGCCTACTGTACTTGTTAGAAAACACTGAAGACGAACAAGATAGACTAGACAAAGACGGTGAAAACACTACGCTATCGGCCGGACGAGGGGCCGCTGCGTCTTCACGCGCCGCCAAGATTCTCTTAATCCACAGGAGCACACAGAGACACTGAGGAGCCTTCAGAATAGAGCAAGAATCCAGGAAGCAAAGTGTCAGTGAATGTGGTGTTGAAGGTGTGGAGGTGGGTCAGTTGGTCAGAGGAGACTGTGTAGAAGGACAGAGAGCCAGCAGGACAGTCCACAAACACTGCTACTCTCCCAGAAGAGGAGGACCAGGGCTGAGGGAGGTGTTTTTGGTTGTAGTCATGCCAAACAGAGAAATCATCTTTAGAGCAGTGCAGACTCCAGGACTGATCATTCCATCCAAATAAACTGTAAGCACTGCGTTCTTTCCTTGTGATTCTTTTGTAAGACACTGATACATGAACCTCTCCACTCCACTGGACCTCCCAGTAACAGCGACCAGTCAGACCAGTGGAACACAGAATCTGATGACAGTACTCAAATCTGTCCTCATGATCTGGATACAGCTGCCAGTGTCTCACATATGTCACATCCTTGTTGTTGTCAGACAGTTTGAGTTCTCTGTGAGCTGTGTTTGGATCCAGAGTGAGATCACAGAAATCTGATGGAGAGAAGACACAACACATGTGGACACACACATTTCATTAGAGTTTAATATGGCCAAATGTATTCATGAAAGATGAATTTAAAGGCTTTCACTTATTGATGATTCATGTATTCTTTCGGTGTATGTATTCAGTCTTATATTTGTCTAATATTTATTTAGCATCAGTCCTATATTTCCTTTAGTTTCACAGCCTCTCACACGTCTATTTCTTATTATTTTCAGTATAAATGTGAGTTGTCTGTTGCTGCAGTGACAAAGTGCAGCTCCAGGCTCTGATGTTACTCCACACATTCCTACACTCGTCTGTGCTCCATGACACAGACTTTTTCCTTTAAAAAGGTCCCATGGCATGAAATTTTCACTTTCTGAGGTTTTTGAACGTTAATGTGAGCTCCCCTTCCCTGTTTAGCCCCCCCCCCATGGCTAAAAGTTGCAAAATATCTAAACTGAGCATTTGCGATGCTTTTCTGCGTTACACAAAACCAGTGTTCAAACGGGCGAGTTCGGACAAGGCACCTTATTGACGTCAGATCGGCAAATGCAGCTCCAGCCCCTCCCTCTGTCTCCGCTCAGCGTCCCTGTATATCCCGCCCATAGAGTTTGGACTGTGAATGCGCTACGCAATGTGAAATGCGTTTTTTTATTTGCCTGGAGGCACGTCCGAGTGTTTTTAGGCTCGGAAGTCCTTTATCTGAGCCTCTGGACCTTTGAACAGCAGTGGTTTGATTTTATTTTATGTGGAAATGTGTTTATTTTTCAATGGAACGCTTGAAATCTCTCCCCCCGTGCAAAAACAAGGAAATGGATCAGCTGAGAGCTGACAGCAGAGAGCGGAGAGTTTGGCCACGCCCCCACCCTCTATTATTGGCCAGCTTTTTTGCATTCAAGCAATAACTCCCATTATGACCTGTTCTGAGGGAGAAAAATTACTCTTTCACATCTTATCTCTGTTTCTCATGCACTGAGTGTTGATTTTGAAGAAGGATTCATTTACAGTATTAGGGAACCATTAAGGAGCCATATAAAAGCATCAAGAAGTACCATGTCATGGTACATTTTAAATGTCATGTCATTTAAAATGTCTCTATATGAATCCACAGTCACTTGTGCTTGTGTGTAGACAGTCCTGTGCTGACTTCAGCTGTGCCTGTGTCAGTGTGGCTCCAGGGCCCCTCCTTTGCTCCCACTACCACTAGTTAGGATTAGTCCTGTCACTATATATACACACACACACAGATGTTGATCCTTTTAACCTGTCATCCAGACTATTCCACAGATCTACTCCTCTAACTGACATACACCTACCTTTGGTGTTAGGCCTGGGCTTATTATTATTATTTTAAAATACTAATACTAATGATAAAAATAATAGTCTGGTTCCCCTCAGATTATAACACATCTCTCTAGGTTTGAATACAGTCAGGGACCATGTGATTTTGAACCTTATGTCAACAAAGGCATTAATATATACAGTATATACTGTATATGTATGTATAGGCAAATGCAGTTCTAGAATGATTTAAAGACTTTGAGTTTGAAAGTTCAATATGGTGTATGTGAACCGGCTGGTTAGCTCAACTGGTAAGTCACTGAATTTCCCCCCGGGGGTTGTGGGTTCAAATCCCCCCCCCCGGGCAATGAGCTAACCAGTGTGGGTCCTTGGGCAAGACCCTTCACGGTACTGCCCCCCGGGCGCCGAAAAAGATGGCTGCTCACTGCTCCTGAAAAGGATGGGTCAAAATGCAGAAGTCAAATTTCTCCCGTGTGTCATTGTGTGTGAGACCAATAAAGGCTTAATCTTAATCTTAACATCTGCCTAATTTTTAAAATGATTCGTGGTATTGCTGCCCCTCTTCTGAGAAGGTTTGTCACACCGAGCTCTGAAAAAACAACTCGAGTCACCAGGGCGACCTCTAGAGGAGAGTGCAGCGCTCCAAAATGTAGGACCTCTTTCAGTAAAACTGCCTTCTCTTTTATTGCCATGAGTCAGTGAAATAGATTGACAAATGAGATTATCACATGTACAAGTTTTCAAACATTTGCACATCGAACAAACAAATGGCTAATATCACATTTTGCACTCATTAGTGATGAATGTGTGTGAGTGAGGATAGGACTGGTGAGTGTGTGTATGGATGTATAAAAATGATTTTAAAAAAAAAATGTTTTTAGAAATGGCATAGTGAGGGTCTTTATCTGATATACATGCACATATGTGATTATTCTTATGCTCTGGTCTATTACTCATTTACAATCTCATACAATCACAATGTCATAATATATTTAATTAACATCAACCTGTCTCGGGACTACAGGTGGAAATTAGCATTTTTGCTCTAACCTGGCACCATGCGTCTTTCTTTCGTTTATTTCAAAGGTCAATGAAATGTTGTGCACTGTCCCTGTGCAAATAAATAAACCATACATAATAGCAGCTGTGTATATATAACTTTAATGTATTTAACTGAATAAGCAATGGGTTTGTTGGGGCATAATATCTTTTGAATTTA
The DNA here is from genome assembly GCA_036785185.1 of Paratrypauchen microcephalus. Lineage (NCBI taxonomy): Eukaryota > Metazoa > Chordata > Actinopteri > Gobiiformes > Gobiidae > Paratrypauchen > Paratrypauchen microcephalus. The sequence goes on from JAVJIX010000033.1 coordinate 5,821,956, forward strand.
CACATTATACTAATAATTTTAGATATTTTTCTCTTCAAAAAGGTCATATGGACCTTTCAATTGAGCTTTTCGCCTATGTTAATACCCAAACTTTTTGTATTATTTAAGAAGAAGTGACTTTATTGATCTCACACTGGAGAAATTCTTCTCTGCATTTTAACCCATCCTATATATACTCAACAAAAATATAAACGCAACACTTTTGTTTTTGCTCCCATTTTTCCTGAGATGGACCCAAAGATCCAAAATTCACTCCAGATACACAACACTACCATTTCTCTCAAACATTGTTCACAAATCTGTCCAAATGTGTGACAGCGAGCACCTCTGCCCCGCCGAGACAATCCACCCCACCTCACAGGTGCGCCACATCAAGATGCCGACCCGACATCATGACCAGTGCACAGGTGCGCCCCAGACTGCCCACAATAAAAGGCCACCCCGAAATGTGCATTTTTTTGCTTTATTGGGAAAAATGGGAACAAAAACAAAAGTGTTGCGTTTATATTTTTGTTGAGTGTATATATACACACATATATTAGGAGCAGTGGGCAGCACACATTAGGGCGCCCGGGGACCATCTCCATGATCTTCTTGCTTCGGCTTGGTCAGGACCTAAGCTGGAGGATTTACCTATGGTGCATGTTTTGGGTTGGTGGGGGAAAACCGGAGTGCCCGGAGAAAACCCATCCAGACACGGGGAGAACATGCAAACTCCACACAGAAAGGCTCAGGCGACCCAGGGATCGAACCCAGACCATGCATGCAAACTCCACACAGAACACAAACAGAAAGGCCTGGGCGACCCGGGGATCGAACCCGGAACCTTCTTGCTGTGAAGCAAGAGCGCTAACCACTCAGCTACCGTGCTGCCACGGTACTGTAACCCACGTGAATTTTGCGCCACTTCTGGAAACCATGGATGGTATCGGATTACAGGCCATTTTGACTCAAGCGAAAGTTTACACTGACACAATGAGCTTCTGTAATTTGAAAAGAGCTAAAGTTTTTGTTATTTGGTGACCGCAACGTCGTGCCCCGACCACTCATGTTACGGATATCGCTCAACTAAAAAATCTCCGGAAATGCTCCAAATGACATGCTCCAAATGGGTGAGTTACTCACATTGTTTTATTACCGAAATAAGGTTCAGATTGTAAAAAACGTTACTATTCCTTTAATCCTTGCTGAAGACTCTTGTGTTCTGGCTGCTGGCAATAAATCTTAGTTACTTTTTGCATTTTGCCTTGAGTGTATTTTTTGGGTCCACACCTGCGTCCACCTAACATACTGCTATGAAATATGGCATTTATTACTGTTTACTTATTAGCAATAATGGTTTATTACTCAAGCTAAAAGCAATTTAATTCATTTGTGCTCATTTGTTTTTTTACTGACTGCTTTAGTTTTTTTTTTTCTTCTTCTTTTCTTCTGGATCATTCTGCACTACCACAACCCACCACTGGAGAGCAAGCTGCCCATTCACTGCATGATCGTGGTAGGAACTATCATAACCGTTTATTCATAACCCCGGAACCTATATGTACTGTTGGATTGCAATAACTCAACCTATAAATAACTAAATAACTCAAACCAATTATAACAAACTCTTCCTATAACTCCTTGAACTTATGAAATGAACTCTACTGCCTGTCTGTACTGTGTGTCATTGTGCTTTTGTTTTGTTTAAGCACCTAGCTATAAATAATAATATAATGCCATCTATTACATATTTATTATCTATATCTCTCTAATATAAAACCAAGACATTTTTATTGAGCTTATATCTTTATTACATAATTTTGAATAGAATTTCTGTTGTCTGTGGTTTAATGACACACACTCCTGATAGCCCCCTAGGCTGCAATCAATTCCTTTGCCCCTAGTGTGTTACATTACCCTTCCTATTTCTGTCTGTCATTTTTATTTTAGTTACATTTTTAATTTTTCTATTACCAAATATCATATATTTAGTTTTATTGAGATTCACTGATAATTTGTTGTGACTGAACCATTTCTTTAGCATTGTAAGTTCAACTATGTCTAACAGCTGCTTTAAATTCTGTCCAGAGCAGTAGAGATTAGTATTGTCCACTCACAGCTTGGGCTCTGGAACCCAACTCCTTGGTGTGGGCCTGCTCATTGCCCCACAGGTCAGCTGCCGTGTGTTGGAGTTCACCCCGGTGAACGAGAGGGTCGCGTCCCTGCGGCTTCGGGTCGGGGACAGGTCTCTCACTGTTGTGTCGGTCTATGGGCCGAGCAGCAGTGCAGAGTACCCGGCCTTCTTGGAGTGCCTGGGAGGGGTACTGGACAGTGCACCGACCGGGGACTCCGTTGTTCTACTGGGGGACTTCAACGCCCACGTGGGCAACGACAGTGACACCTGGAGAGGGGTGATTGGGAGGAACGGCCTCCCTGATCTGAACCCGAGCGGTGTTCTGTTATTGGACTTCTGTGCTAGCCACAGTTTGTCCATAACGAACACCATGATCGAGCACAAGGGTGTCAACCAGTGCACGTGGCACCAGGACACCCTGGGCCGGAGGTCCGATGATCGACTTTGTCGTCGTGTCATTTGACCTTCGGCCACATGTTTTGGACACTCGGGTGAAGAGAGGGGCAGAGCTGTCAACTGATCACCACCTGGTTGTGAGTTGGGTCTGCCGGCGGAGGAGGAAGCCGAAAAGACCTGGCAGATCCAAGAGTATTGTGATGGTCTGTTTGGAAACATCTGGCAGAGCCCTCTGTCAGGGGTACCTTCAACTCACACCTCCGGGAGAACTTCTCCCAGGACCTGGCCCGGATAAGAAAATGGAATGATGCATATTTTTTTTAGGACCTCATAGATATCATTAATGCGTATTCAGAAAATTATAAGCCCTGTGGGACTCCATGTGTTATAGATTTTTTTTCCCAGAATTAAAATAATTGCCCCCTTTTACTAAGATAATTTTTTAGTTGTGTGCAATGTTGATAAAAAACACTAACAGTGTACTCTCTGTTGTCTATTGCAGTTGTAAGAGTCCCCTTGAGGTCAGTCTATTTGACCTAAAACTCAAATTGGTAATCAGTTATAGGATTGTATTTCAAGTATTCTAGTTTCAAGATAATGTTAAATGATTGTTTATGGCACTTGAGGCAAATTGTTTTCATCTTCAGAGATTTGTTCATTCAAGTCCACCTTCCATGATTCAAGTTTGGAAAATGGTGCTTCTGAGGAACCAGACACAATCCAATTACAGAATGAAGAAATCAACCCTGTGTTATAGCCCATTTTTTGTAACTAACTCTTCAAGGGGAGTAAAATTTGGAATTTGGAATATATTTAAGAAAGAAAACCTTACGTGGTAAATCAAACTGTATTTTATACTTACTCTTCCAAGGGCAAACTGTTAACCAGTGAACACCTGCAGGCTCTAGTCTGAAAAAGAAAACAGATATTTTATTACTGTGGCTCATTAAGGCTTTACGTTTAATCTTTTAAAATGGGCTGATTCTGAATGGTCCAAGTGTTCATACTTCATAGTTCATAGTTAGCTTTATTGTCGAAAAACCATATGTACACGACACATAGTGAATTCAAATTTCGTTTCCCCCTGGCCAAGCAAGGACAGTTGATAGAGGGGAGGGGCCGCACACATGTGTGCGCCGCCAGCTTTAAAGGGATATGCCACCCCCAGGGCAAATTTGGGCATCTCCCCACAGTCCAGAGACTAAAATAAGTGGTGGAAAGCGTTTTCCTGCTCACCCAGCCATTGCCCGAGTCTGTCGCCACTGACCGCCGCGGTATCTGCAGCTCCTCCGCCTTAGACTGGAGTCTAACGTTGCCAGAGAAAGATTTCGGCCAAAAGGAATTAATTTGCTCGATGTGTTTCCCAATTACTTTGTGTGTAGTGCGCATTCATATCGAGTGCAAATAAATGTGCAAATCAACACGGAGAGCTTGCCTTGGTCATTTTGGGTGGGAACTATTTTCCAGTGCGGAAGAATACAGTCGAATCACGCACCACGTTGTGCAACAGGGGAACTCCCTTCCCGGTGCGTAACTGGGATTCCCCTGGCAGCGTGCTGCGTGATTCGACTGTATTCTTCAAGCTCTCCGTGTTGATTTGCACATTTATTTGCACTCGATATGAATGCGCACTACACACAAAGTAATTGGGAAACGCATCGAGCAAATTAATTCCTTTTGGCCGAAATCTTTCTCTGGCACCGTTAGACTCCAGTCTAAGGCGGAGTAGCTGCAGATACCGTGGCGGTCAGTGGCGACAGACTCGGACAATGGCTGGGTGAGCAGGAAAACGCTTTCCACCACTTATTTTAGTCTCTGGACTGTGGGGAGATGCCCAAATTTGACCTGGGGGTGGCATATCCCTTTAAGATAACAGAGAAGAAAAGGTGCAGTACAATCAATAACAATATTCACAAACATATTCCGACAAAAACAACTGGACAGGTAAACATACGGCGTCTTTTTGCTCGGTGACAAACGGGAGGGTGGGGAAGGGGAGCAGTCCAGGAATATTGATGAAATTGATTGAAAACTGAAGCTGAGGTGAACATTACTAAATAGACAGGGCAATGTGTTTGCATAATACTAGTGCAGGGTGTTCCGGCTGAATTGATATGTCCATGTTTATAGTGTGCTGTGCAGTGGTGAAAGTAAAGCGGTGCGCACCGGAACGCAGCACCGGTATAAAATTCACAGCCGGTACGCAGCACCGCTAAGAGAATATGGTTAATGGTGGCCAAAACCCACATTTGAAAAAGTAAAGGTGCGCTATTTAAGTAGAAAACACATCCACATAATGCCATTCGAGAATAACTGAAAGCTACCGGCTGATTCGCCGAACTGCATACCGGCTGGTTAGCTCAACTGGTAAGTCACTGATTTTCCCCCCGGAGGTTGTGAGTTCGAATCCCCCCCGACAAGAGAGGGTTTATGCTGAGTCAGCACTATAGTTATATTTTAAGGTGTAAAACGTAAAAAAAAAAAAAAAACCTGGGTGAAACGAGTGTTTAAAAAAAAAAACGGTAAAGTGATGCACTGGACATTATAGCACCTGTAAGAAATGAAAACTACTTTCACCACTGGTGCTGTGATAACAAAAACCACAGCTGTGACCTTGGAAGTGTTGTGCAAGCGAACAGAGTCAAAACAACAAAGAGTTCCGTTGATACACTTTGATATTTTTCAAGGAGACTGATTTAATTACACCAGGGCACTAACAGGGCACTAGCATAATCAATACATTTTAGAGACCCAGGTGAATGGGCAATTAGCCAGAACCCTGGTTCTGCCAGACCCCCAACTTCATGTCACCTTGAAGAGTCGCTAGAGCCCTAGACACTTTCTCCTGGCGTACAGCAGTAGCCGCAGACTGTGCTGTTTCTGCACAGTTCTGTCAGCATGCTCGTGATGGTGTCCAAACGTCGAGATGTTTCCTCTGGTTGGTGATGTTCCTCAACCTGTATCACTTTCTGATGTAATCCCTTCACTAGGTCAGCAATGGCTCCACTGTGGTGCGAAATTACAGCAGACAGCTTGGGCGACTCTTTGTTTGCTGCCAGCTTTCCAATTTTCCGATAGACCATGAACAATCCTAGGCCAATCAACAGATGTCTAGCTATCAAAAATCCGAATAGGTAAATGTCTTCCATGTCCTCTAGGAACAGCGATGCCAGACACACAACGTTCCACTTGTACCAAGTGTCCCTCGTGTATCTGGCAGCGAAGGTACCATCAGGACAGCCTAGTTCTCCAGGACTGGTACACCAATGTGAAAAAAGTGTGTCAATTGCATTGAGGCACCAGCTTATCAATTCCATAATTTAGGATTTTGAAAAATCTGTTCCAATAAGGAGAAAAAGAGATGAGACGAGAGATGAACACAAGACACAGAGCAGCTAAGGGAGGAAAAAGAAACACGTCCACTCTTGACGACAGCTAGAACATCAGTGTGTATGGTACAATTAATGCTTCACAGGAGCCACAGTGTGAGGACAGGTCCATACCTGAGGGTGTCCAGTGTACATTGAAGGCCTTCCTGTAGAACAGACAAGAGTTTTACTCCTGTGTATCTTGGATGGTTGTAGCTCAGATCCAGTTCTCTCAGATGGGAGGGGTTGGACCTCAGAGCTGAGGCCAGAGAAGCACAGCCTTCCTCTGAGACCAGACAACCAGACAGTCTGAGGACACAGATATTATAATCAATCAATTCATCAGTAACTTTTAAACCAAATAGACAAGTCCCATATAATCACGTTTATCAATCGTAATTTTCAATATAATAATAGTGAATAATATGAACCCAAATGACCTGAGCTGTTCCAGTTTACAGTGAGAACTCTTCAGTCCAACAGACAACATATTCAGGCCTGAGTCCTTCAAGTCATTGTGACTGAGGTCCAGGACTCTCAGACGAGAGGACTGGGAGCTGAGAACTGAGGACAGAGCTTCACAGCTTCTCTCTGACAGGTTACAGCTGCTCAGTCTGGAGGAGGAAACAGGAGCTCATTAAAAAATACCGTACTTTAGAACACAAATAAGCTGTTCTGATACATTCTTTCACTCCCAATCTTGAAAGAAAATAATGAACATAAATAATGAATAATGAAAAAAACATGATGTGTACTGTAGGATAGCTGTTGTGTTGCTACTCTTTAATGATGGACATTTAGTTATTCATTTAAAAAATATATGTATATTTTTGACCTGAGCTGTTCCAGTTTACAGTGAGGACTCATCACTCCAGTGGACAACATCTTCAGCCCTGAGTTCTTTAAGTTGTTGTGACTGAGGTCCAGGACTGTCAGACTAGAGGACTGGGAGCTGAGGACTGAGGACAGAGCTTCACAGCTTCTTTCTGACAGGTTACAGCTGCTCAGTCTGGATGAGGAAACAGGGACTTATTATAAAAGACTTTAGAACACATTTGAGCTGTTCTGATATATTCTTTCAATCCCAATCTGAGAGCAATCGATCTTCAACGAAACAAATCTGCTGTATTTGTGAAATCAAAAATATGTTTTTTATGTGTCCTGTAGGATGGCTGTTGTATTGCTACTCTTTAATGATGGACAGTTAGTTATTCATTTCACGTTTTATACAAAACATCAACAAAGAGCTGGAATAATAGTTAATAAACTTTTTTGAGTGTGACATAAAACTAGCTTTGTCTGGACTGTCTGTAAACAGTAATAAAACAAAATATTAGTGGAAAAAAATGTCTGTATATTTCTGACCTGAGCTGTTCCAGTTTACAGTGAGGACTCATCACTCCAATGGACAACATCTTCAGCCCTGAGTTCTTTAAATTGTTATGACTGAGGTCCAGGACTCTCAGACGAGAGGACTGGGAGCTGAGGACTGAGGACAGAGCTTCACAGCTTCTCTCTGACAGGTTACAGCTGCTCAGTCTGGAGGAGGAAACAGGAGCTCATTAAAGAATACTTTAGAAGATAAATGAGCTCTTCTGATACATTCTTTCACTCCCAATTTCAGAAATCAATCTTAAAAAAATCTGTTATATTTCTGAAATCAGTCTGGATGGAGTGAGATCCACGCATGTTTAAAATTGTTTTTTGGAGTAAATTTTCCATTTAATTTCGAAACTTTGTATTTAGGTAGGGTTAATTTTCTGGAAAGGAGAAGTGATAAGAAGTTGTTACAAGCCCTTTTGGTGGCAAGCAAAAAGAACATCACCAAAAAATGGCTAACCCCAGGTACGCCGTCATTGGATGGCTGGATTGACATAATTTCTGACATTTTCAAGATGGAAAAGCTAACTTATTCAGTAAACATTCAAAGAGACACATTTTATGGTATTTGGAACAAATGGATTAAGTATATCACCCCAACCAGAGGCGACTTCGTGTAACTTCTCCACTTCCGGTGAAGATTTGTCTTACTATATTTTATTTTACACTGTATAATACAACATTTTTGATAGTATTTTTGTTCAGTAAGCTCCCCAGTTTCTGTAAATAGTTTAGAGTGGGTACTTTTTATTCCCCCCTTTTTTTTTTCTTTTTTTTTTTCCTTTTTCATAATATACTAAAAATAGGAAAGATTATGTCTGATTTAGAAATCTGTAATGTGAAAGTGATTGCTCTTTCAAAAAAAAAAAAAAAAAAAAAAAAAAAAGAAATCAGTCTGGAGAGAGAAAACATTGTTTATGTAGAAGTGAATCAAACTATCCTCTGTTAAACACAGTTACTCACAGAGCTTTGTTGCAAGCCGTGATCACTGGCAGCAGCCTCAGGAGAGCCTCCTCTGAAGCAGAGTATTTCTTCAGCTCAAACTGCTCCAGATCTTCATCTGATGCCAGTAAGATGAAGGCCAGAGCTGACCATTGAGCAGGAGACAGTCCACCTTCAGACAGATGTCCTGAATTCAGGGACTGTTGGATCTGCTCCTCCAGAGAACGATCATTCAGCTCATTCAAACAGTGGAGCAGGCTGATGCTCCTCTCTGCAGACACGTCCTCTCTCAGCTTCTTCTTGATGTATTCAGCTGCTTCCAGATTAGTCTCGGAGCTATTTCTTGTATGTGTCAGCAGACCTTGTAGAAGGCTCTGATTGGTCGACAGAGAAAGACCCAGGAGGAAGCGGAGGAGCAGGTCCAGGTGTCCATTTGGACTCTCTAAGGCCTTGTCCACAGCTGTCTGGTAAAACTGCACTGATTTATTGCTTAAAACCTTCATCCATGATGAAGTTTGTTTGTCTGAGAGCAGGTTGATCCCATTGTTGATAAAGATCAGATGGACATGAAGCGCAGCCAGAAACTCCTGCACACTCAGATGGATGAAGCAGTAGACCTTGTCCTGGTACAGCCCTGGCTCCTCTCTAAAGACCTGTGTGAACACTCCAGAGTACACTGAGGCTGCTGCAACGTCCAGGCCAGACTCGATCAAGTCGCACTCGTAGAAGATCAGGTTTCCTTTCTGCAGTTGCTCAAAAGCCAATTTTCCCAGAGACTCCACCATCTTCCTGGTCTTTGAACTCCAGTGTGGATCTATCTCAGATCCTCCTTCATATTTAATGTTCTTGACTTTGGCCTGAACCACCAGGAAGTGGATGTACATCTGAGTCAGAGTCTTGGGCAGCTCCCCTCTCTCTCTGCTTTTCAGCACATGCTCCAGGACTCTGGCAGCGATCCAGCAGAAGATCGGCATGTAGCACATAATGTGGAGGCTTCTGGACATCTTGATGTGGGAGATGATTGTTTCAGCCTTGTCTCTGAACCTCTTCCTGAAGTACTGCTCTTTCTGTGGGTCGGTGAACCCTCTGACCTCTGTCACCATGGAGACGCACTCAGCAGGGATCTGATTGGCTGCTGCGGGTCGTGTGGTTATCCAGAGGCGAGCGGAGGGAAGAAGGCTCCCCCTGATGAGGTTTACCAGCAGCACGTGCACTGAGGCGGACTCTGTGGGGTCGGTCAGGGCCTTGGTTTTGATGAAGTCCAGAGGAAGTCTGCATTCGTCAAGACCGTCAAAGATGAAGAGTACCTGTAGGTCTTCAAAGCTGCAGAGTTCTGCTTGTGTTTGACTAAAAAAGTGACGAACAAGTGTCACCAAGCTGAAGCTTCTCTCCTTCAGCACATTGAGTGCTCTGAAAGTGAACGGGAACAGCAGCTGTATGTCCTGGTTGGCTTTGCCTTCAGCCCAGTCCAGACTGAACTTCTGAGTGAGCACTGTTTTCCCGATGCCAGCCACTCCCTTTGTCAGCACTGTTCTGATTGGTCCATGTGTGTGAGCTGGGCTTTTAAACATCTCTTCACATGTGATGACTGTCTCTGGTGGGCCTGGTTTCCTGGAGGCTGTGTCCATGTGTCTGACCTCATGTTCATGATTGACCTCTGAAGGCCCTCCCTCTGTGATGTAGAGCTCTGTGTAGATCTCCTTCAGAAGGGTGGGCTTTCCTGCTTCAGCGATGCCCTCAAACACACACTCAAACTTCTGCTGCAGGTTAGTCTTCAGTTTATGCCGATAAACTCCAGAATAACTGCCTGAATAAACATAACAGATACAGGCCTGACTCTCAGAGAATATTAAATGACTGTGAGGATCTTGTTAAATGTGTTCTCCTACTGTTCCACAGATGCTCAGCCAGCTCCTTCTGCTTCATCTTCCTCAGGAAGTTCAGTGTGATTTTCAGAACAAGCTCACTGTTGCTCCTCTGCTCTTCATCCTCATCCTCCACAGACTCTAAGCATTCTGGGTAATCTGTACTCAGAACCTTGTGGAACTTCTTCAGCTCTTTCTGGACAAAAGTTAAGATGTCCTCCTCCAGAAGCTGAAATGACATAAATGCAGTCAGTGTCAGATCTGTGTCAAAAAAGTTCTCATTCGTCTGAGCATTTACAGACTTTAAACATTAAATATCAATGACAGACCTTGAATATGGAGTCCAGGTGTGGCTGATGGTGCTGACCACTGGAGACCTCTGGATCCATCTGCTCCACTCTGTTGAAACAAAAAACTCTCATTTCAGTCCTATTGTTTTATTCAACACTTGTGGAAACTCACGGCTCTGTGGCAAAATGAAATGAAGGTTCCATAGACCAGTCACTCCTGAGGGACTCACAGCTGGGACCAGGTTCAGACGGAAGATGCTTCTGCTGGATCCTGAGACACAGAAGAAAACACACTTCAGTCACAATAAAACATATGGGACTGTTATGATTCAGGTTAATGTCTTCAGGACATTTTACAAAGTGTTCAGGCCTTCACCACAGACGCTTCAGTACAACGGTTTGAACAAAGCTACACTACATTTCACATTACATTTTACAGTTGGGTAAAAGGAGAAACTCAATTTGTCAACTGGACAAAGTTTATTTGGTCGAAGACGTTTCGCAGCTCATCCAAGCTACTTCGTCAGTTCTGAAACTATCCCACCTCTTTGTTTTCAGTTTCTGTCTGGGGAAACTGAACACAAAGAGGTGATAGTTTCAGAGTAATCTCATTGTAGTCAGCTCCTCCCTGCAGCTAGATATAAGCAGTGTCTATCAGCACTCTAACCAGAACTGACGAAGTAACTTGGATGAGCTGCGAAACGTCTGACCAAATAAACTTTGTCCAGTTGACAAATTGAATTTCACCTTTTACCATGGATTCTACCTGGACGACTGAGGGATTCTTCACACATTTTACAGTTGGCTTTTTTTCTTTCTTTTTTTTTCTTTCATGATACAAAAGATAAAATACTTACACCTGGAACTTTTTCATGTTCCAGGTTGAGGTCTAACAGGATGTTTGTTAAACCAAACCAGCCTTAAAATACTTCAGTGTCTATATTTAAATGCAGACTTAAAGGTCCCATGGCATGAAATTTTCACTTTCTGAGGTTTTTGAACGTTAATGTGAGCTCCCCTACCCTGTTTAGCCCCCCCCTCCCATGGTTAAAAGTTGCGAAATGTCTAAACTGAGCATTTGCGATCCTTTTCTGCGTTACAAAAAATCAGAGCTCAAACGGGTGATTTTGAACAAGGCACCTTATTGACGTCAGATCGAAAAAAGAAATGCAAATGCAGTTCCACCCCCGTCTGTCTGTACTCAGCGTCTCTGTAAATCACGCCCAGAGAGTTTGGACTGCGAATGCGCTAGGCAATGCGAAATGCGTTTTTAGGAGTGTTTCTAGGCTCGGAAGTCCTTTATCTGAGCCTCTGGACCTTTGAACAGCAGTGGTTTAATTTTATTTTATGTGGAAATGTGTTTATTTTTCAATGGAACGCTTCAAATCTCTCCCCCTGTGCAAAAACACGGAAATGGATCAGCTGAGAGCCGAGAGTGGAGAGTTTGGCCACGCCCCCACCCTCTACTATAGGCCAGCTCTTTTCTCCTCATTTGCATTTAAGCAACAACGCCCATAATGGCCTGTTCAGAGAGAGAAAAAATACTCTTTCTCATCTTATCTCTGTTTCTCATGCACTGAGTGTTGATTTTGAAGAAGGATTCATTTACAGTATTAGGGAACCATTAAGGAGCCATATAAAAGCATCAAGAAGTACCATGTCATGGGATCTTTAAAATCTAATTATAATTTCATTTCTGGAATTGACAGATAATTGAAATGTAACTGAAAACTGTAAAATCTCCTCCCCAAACATCTTACACTGAAGCGACACGTGCACCTGGTGTTTTTGGTCAACAGATTTCTGTAGTTCATGTAAACACACTAAACAGTCATATCTAATCATTGGCTCAGACTTACTGTGGACCAGGCTCCTTTTTAAAATCAATAAATCGTCCAATAGAGTGTTCACTTCCCAACACTGCCCTGTTGGTGGTGGGAGGGGCTGCGTCCTCTCTGTGCTCTCTCTGATCCATGTTCAGTCCAGACTCCTGCAGAATAACATCACAGTGTTTAGCCCCGCCCGCTGCTCTCATGGGTCATCTCATGTAGTTTTGTCAAGTGCCTCCATGAAGATACTTTCACATCCAAATGTAAGGAGACGCCAAAAGAGCCAAACATGTTAGAAAACAGCACTGTAGAATGAACTTGGCCTGGACAATACTGAGAAAAAAATCGTATCGAGACGTCGTCCTGCTCTGTTCAAACACACACTATTCCCCGCCCACTTCTCTCATTGGTTAAACTCTGTCAGGCTCTGAGTGAGTGACAGATGAATTTACAGTTGTTTTCCATCGTTTACAGTAATCCCTCGTTTATCGCAGGGGTTAGGTTCCAGAAATAACCCGCAAAAAGAGAAATCCGCGAAGTAGGACAACTTTATATTTTACAATTATTCTACATGTTTTAAGGCTGTAAACGCCTCACCACACACATTGTACGCTTTTCTCAGACTGGAATTAACCATTTCTCACATTTCTCTCTCATTTAAACACTCAAATTTTCATAGATTTTCAACAAAATGTATTAATAGTGAAGCGTGGGGGGTAGACACGGCTCCGGAAGCCCCGCCGGACGTGCGAGGAGCGCGGAGACATGAGTCACTGGATCCACAGGAAGCACCGTGCTCATCCAACGGCACTGCCACGTCCCGGGACACGACGCACACCAACCCCTTGCAGAAGTGCGCGACACGTGCACCCCTCATCGTGGTCAAATCCGTGACAGAGCAGCACGACCGGCGCGAGGCCGCGCGTACACCGGGGCTGCGAGCACGAGATCGAACCACGGCGCCCGGACCGCGTCCTCTCAGCCCGAGCCACAAACCAGCCGCACGAAACCAGCAAAGAGCGGCACGTGGTGGTTTAATCCTGGTTTAGACCTGGTCTAGTCCCGGTTTAGACCTGGTCTAGACCTGGTCCAGTCCCGGTTTAGTCCAGGTCTAGACCTGGTCTAGTCCCGGTTTAGACCTGGTTTAGACCTGGTCTAGTCCCGGTTTAGTCCAGGTCTAGACCTGGTCTAGTCCCGGTTTAGACCTGGTTTAGACCTGGTCTAGTCCTGGTTTAGTCCTGGTCTAGACCTGGTTTAGTTCTGGTTTAGACCTGGTTTAGTCCACATCTAGTCCTGGTCTAGTCCTGGTCTAGTCCCGGTCTAGTTAGTCCCGGTCTGGTCCTGGTCTAGTTCCAGTCTAGTCCCGGTCGCCCCCCCGCGTCTCCCATCTATCAATCGGCAAAGGTCTACAGTCTCTTAGCCAATCAGGACGCAGAACACAATGATACACTATAAAAAAAAGTTACACTATAATTGAAAAAAAAAATAATCCATGAAACAGCGAACAGTGAAGCGCGGTAGAGCGAGGACCACTGTATTGAAACTTGCTTTAGTTTGATGGTTTGGTTCAAACATTTATCAGAACAGGGCCACAGGTCAAATCCTTCTTAACATTTCTCATCAGTTCATACAATTCTCAGGCTCTTTCTCTGAACACCTGACACAGCTCTCACTGACAAACACACATGATGAGTGAATGCACCTTTTTTCAGTGCTACAGGCCTGTTCTCATGTGCTAAAGGACACTGGACTAAACTCTGTCACTTTCAATATAGGAACTCAAACAGAATGGCACAAAAAAACAACAACAACAACAACAACAAAAAACAATTTGTGAGCATCTAAAATCTAAGAGCAAATAATTTCACATGTGAGTCAAACAGGGAGAATGTCCTGAGCAGATTATAGACCAGGGGTTGGCAACCCGCGGCTCCGGAGCCGCATGCGGCTCTTTGATCCCTCTGATGCGGCTCAGTACAGTGGTCCCTCGTTTATCATGGGGGTTACGTTGTAGCAGGCCTGGACTGGTAATTGGGCATACCGGGCATTTTCCCGGTGGGCCGACAGTCCTAGGGGCCTTTTTTTTTTTTACTTAGAGACCGGCCCACAATTTAGGACTGAACCAGGACTAAACCAGGAGTAAACCAGGACTACATCAGGTCTGAACCAAGACTAAACCAGGTCTGAACCAGGACTAAACCAGGACTAAACCAGGTGTGAACCAGGACTAAACCAGGACTAAACCAGGACTAAACCAGGTCTGAACCAGGACTAAATCAGGACTAAACCAGGTCTGAACCAGGACTAAACCAGGTGTGAACCAGGACTAAACCAGGACTAAACCAGGACTAAACCAGGTCTGAACCAGGACTAAACCAGGACTAAACCAGGTCTGAACCAGGACTAAACCAGGACTAAACTAGGTGTGAACCAGGACTAAACAAGGACTAAACCAGGACTAAACCAGGTCTGAACCAGGACTAAACCAGGACTAAACCAGGTGTGAACCAGGACTAAACCAGGACTAAACCAGGTCTGAACCAGGACTAAACCAGGTCTGAACCAGGACTAAACCAGGACTAAACCAGGTGTGAACCAGGACTAAACCAGGACTAAACCAGGACTAAACCAGGTCTGAACCAGGACTAAAACAGGATTGAACCAGGATTAAACCAGGTCTAAATCAGGTCTAAATCAGGATGAAATCAGGACTAAATCAGGACTAAACCAGGACTAATTATGAGGGGCTGGTCTAAGCCAAAAATGCCAGGGCCTTTTTTTTGTCCCAGTCCAGACCTGCGTTGTAGAAATAACCCACGATAGGCAAAATCCGTGAAGTAGTCAGTTTTATATTGCGTGTATAAATATGTGTGTATTTCACAGTTCCTCTGACCGAGGCGCCTGGCGCCGCTGCGCTGTTGCGGGTTTTGTTGGGGAGAAAACTTGCAAACATACAGCACTTCAGAGCAGTGATGGACTGGGATCATCGGCCCTGGCAATTTACACCTACAAGCGGCCCCGTAGTCTGTGGAACGGGGGGGAGGGGTTCTACAGCTCTGCACCAAACACAGAACTGTAGTGAGAACACATCTGTGCGCTCTCAGGACTGGTTCAGCCGCCTGGACTCCAGGTTCCACCAGTTCGTTATGCGCAAACATTGCCGCTACTTCCCGATGCGCATTGACCACCCGGAGAAGTGTGCGCGCGGTCAAATCCGTAATAGAGCACGGCCTCGGCCCTTCTGGCATGTGCCCAAATGCCAGACCGCTCAGTCTTCAGAGTCACACTGCTCGTGATCCAACATTTAAATACATTTGGCAAACTGAACACATTCTGTTCAGGAGACACGGAGGAGAATGACTGACAAAGACAAAGGTCTACAGTCCTTTAGCCAATCAGGATGCAGAACACAATAGGCGTTGATACACTATAAAAAATCAGCGAAACAGCGAGGGATCACTGTATTTAATTAAAATGTATTTTATTTTAGTTCGTTCATATTCAAAATGTAATTCTATGTCACAAAGGTAAAAAAAGCCATTATATGCAGTGTTATTTCATTTTAAATTTCACAAGGGTTTTGTGGCTCCCAGTGTTTTCTTTACTGTGTGAAACGGGTCCAAATGGTTCTTTGAGTGGTAAAGGTTGCCGACCCCTGGTATAGACTGTATTAGGGATGCAACGATATTTGTTATAATATTGAATGCTGCCATGATTTGATACATGTGTTTCCTTGATTCCATACACTCTTTGTTGTCATATATTTTGTCCTAAAGGGAAACAGTTAACACGGCGTTCTCTAGAGATGGATTAGGTAAACAGCTCCAAAGAGGCTTACAGCTGAAATATTCTAATAGAGGTGGGTTTTATCTTTCCGTCTCTTTTTATTTTACGTTTGACCCAGAAATGACAAAGATATTAACTAGAATCGCTTTTGGCTTTACATACGCTTTACAACATAATCTTTTTTTTCAGATTCTATTTCATAAGTTTCGCTCACATGGTCTGCTGAGACATTTCTGTGTAACAGCCTGAGTGTCCAGAAAGAGGATGTGAGAATGCAGTGTGTGGGAGGAGCTACTGTCTGCCACTGCTGCTGCTGCTGGAGACGAGAGAGCAGCATAGACACAGGCATATGAAAAGAAATCATCAAATCATCATCAAAACAGGGAAAAGTCTGATAGTGTAGCCTCACTAGCACTCTATACTAAGAGTAGACTGGCTATATACACTCAACAAAAATATAAACGCAACACTTTTGTTTTTGCTCCCATTTTTCCTGAGATGGACCCAAAGATCCAAAATTCACTCCAGATACACAACACTATCCATTTCTCTCAAACATTGTTCACAAATCTGTCCAAATGTGTGACAGCGAGCACCTCTGCCCCGCCGAGACAATCCACCCCACCTCACAGGTGCGCCACATCAAGATGCCGATCCGACATCATGACCAGTGCACAGGTGTGCCCCAAACTGCCCACAATAAAAGGCCACCCCGAAATGTGCTTTTTTTTTTTTTTTGCTTTATGGTTGTGACCACCATTTGCCTCATGCAGTGCAACACATCTTCTTCGCATAGAGTTTAGCAGATTGTCAATTGTGGCCTGTGGAATGTTGGTCCACTCCTCTTCAAAGGCTGTTATGGACGAAGAACACAGGTGCATTTTATTGATGGCATTTTGAATGCACAGAGATACCGTGATGAGATCCTGAGGCCCATTGTTGTGCCATACATCCATGAACATCACCTCATGTTTCAGCAAGATAATGCACGGCCCCATGTTGCAAGGATCTGTACACAATTCTTGGAAGCTGAAAATGTCCCAGTTCTTGCATGGCCAGCATACTCACCGGACATGTCACCCATTGAGCATGTTTGGGATGTGCTTGACCGGCGTATACGACAGAGTGTACCAGCTCCCACTAATATCCAGCAACTTCGCACAGCCATTGAAGAGGAGTGGACCAACATTCCACAGGCCACAACTGACAATCTGATAAACTCTATGCGAAGAAGATGTGTTGCACTGCATGAGGCAAATGGTGGTCACACCAGATACTGACTGGTTCTGAGTCCCCAGACCCCCAATAAAGCAAAAAAAAAAAGCACATTTCGGGGTGGCCTTTTATTGTGGGCAGTCTGGGGTGCACCTGTGCACTGGTCATGATGTCGGATCAGCATCTTGATGTGGCGCACCTGTGAGGTGGGGTGGATTGTCTCGGTGGGGCAGAGGTGCTCGCTGTCACACATTTGGACAGATTTGTGAACAATGTTTGAGAGAAATGGTAGTGTTGTGTATCTGGAGTGAATTTTGGATCTTTGGGTCCATCTCAGGAAAAATGGGAGCAAAAACAAAAGTGTTGCGTTTATATTTTTGTTGAGTATAATAAAATATAAAACAGCCTGAGAAAGCACTGTCTTATTTTCAATGAACAAAAATTCTGCGTTGTAAATCACTGAACCAAATAAACTAAAACACTTCACATATAAACTACAACTTTACAATAGTTGTAATGTAATGTATATTGTATGTAATGTAAGTGATATGTCATTAATATCATAGTGTTAGTATATTATACTCATCAGCAGAAAAAATATGAGAATTTTCTTTTTCGCGTCTTAAGACATATTGAAATAGAATCGATATATGGTCATGTGTATCAAGATACACATCATATATCATAGGTAAAAGTGTATTGTTGCATCCCTAGACTGTATACTGCATACAATATATATCCAGTGAGATGGAAATGTCTCGTGTAATTGTACATAAAGAAAACATGCATTATAAGTAGTGTTGGTGTATTTACTATTCTTTCAGTTTTCCATTTTCATAAAATACTGAATAATCTCATCTGAAATGAGTCATGTGCACATTTATTTACAAACATGGTCCCTGAGAGCAGGACTAAGGCTTCTGAGCTGCTCTGTCAAATGAATGCACGAGTAGAGAAAACAGATGAGGACAGTTTGGATGGTGAAACCTGCTTTTGGAGATGATTGATCTGTTTTGAATGAGAAACTTCAGGAGAGCACACACACAGCACACCCCCCTCACCATCACCGGGGCTGCTGTGGAGGGAGTGAGCAGCATTAAGTTCTTGAGTGTGCATATCTCTGAGTCAAAGATCACTGCATCACTGGCCAGTAAAGCCCAACAGTGACTCTACTTCCTCCACAAGCTGAAGCGAGCCAGAGCCCCAGGTCCCATCATGAGCACCTTCTACAGAGGCACCATAGGTCACATCCTCACCAGCTGCATCACTGTGTGGTATGGCACCTGCACCGTGTCCTGCTGGAAAAAGCTACATTGAATAGTGAGAGCTTAAAGCACACTGATGCTGCTGCTTAAAAGCGGCAAAAGCGCTTTACACTTCATTGTTCATTCACTCCACACTTGGTGGTGGTAAGATAATATTGTAGCTACAGCTGCCCTGGGGCAGACTGACGGAAGCGAGGCTGCCAATCTGCGCCATCGGCTCCTCCTACCACCTCCAATACTCACACTCACTCCACTTTCATACTAGGCAATGTGGGTGGAGTGTCTTGCCTAAGGACACAACAACAGTTTTTGCGACTGGCGCCCCCCTGTGGCACCTGGAATTCCCAGTGTCTCCATCCAAGTACTAACCAGGCCCTGCCCTGCTGAGCTTCTGAGATCTGACGAGATCAGGCTTTGACGAGCAGGTATGGCCATGACACTGACACTGCTGCTTAAATGACACATTTGAGCTTTATTCTGCTCCACATTGTGTGTTTTACCTATTTGTATTTTATACAAGCCTTTTGCACTTTTGCTACGGGTGTATGTGATGTTTTAGTCATGGTGTTTATTGTCTTGTTTATCACATGTTTTATGTTCACTGTGGGCCTAGGGGGCGCTGCAATTTCAAATCCTGTGTGCAATAATAAAGCTGACTTTGAACTTTGAAACTGGATTGTAGTGATGAGGATTTTGAAATTGTCTTTGAGTATTTCTGACTGCTGCAGTTTAAGATTGTTTGTTCCAACATGAAAAACTACTGCTGACACTGTGGGATGATTACGCAGGGTGGAGTCTATGATGTCCTTCACGAGAGCTCCTGGGTGACAGGAGGTGGAGTCTTTGTTTACTTTCATCTGCTGGACCACGGAAGAGCCGAGAATTAACACGGACGGGCCTGGCCTGTACACCGGGCCGAGGCGGCATGGTCAAGAGCAGGACCATCTCCTCACTCACATCGAGCACTCGGGGTCGACATGTGCGAGGAGGAAACGGAGGCCCCTCTCCGCTCATGTGAGACAGATATAGTGCACATAGAAGCTTTTTGTGGAGTTTGGAACTAAAGAACCTTAATCATGGAGTGAGGAGCCCCTGATGCAGCGTGTACGTGCTCTGGATATAATATAATATATCATCAAAAATGAAAGCAAGCATTAACTGCTTCAAAATTATTAGAGACTGTCTTTTGAAAGCGCCTGTGTCTTTGTAAATTCAATTATTCTTTCTCAGCTGTCGTACTGCACTACTGTTTGGTCTCAAACCAACCCGACCACTCTAAAGCCTCTCGAACGACTTTATAACCGTGTTTATAACATTTTAGACAAAAAGCCAATCAGATTTCATCACTGTCTATTTTTATCCAAATATAAGTTATTACATGTTACAAATCTTTGCAATTTTAGCTATGTAAAGCTTGTTTTTAAATGGTTGAATAGACTTGCACCTGAAGCTCTCAGCAGATGTGTAAACAGACTCTCCACAAGGTCCACAAGAGCCACCACACATGGGGACTGCACAGTTCCCTCATTTGCACAGACTGTATTTTCAGTGAAAGGAGCAAACCTTTGGAACTTTTTACCTGCTCATATAAAAACTATAACCAGACTCTCCACTTTTAAGAAACAGACTAAGTCCTGGTTTATTCAGCAGCAGCAGTGTGATCATGTGTAACTGCTGTATGTTTGTGTGTGTTTGTGAGGGGAATGACAGTGCAAGTGTGTGTTATGTGCCTATGTTTAGTGTGATAGCTTATCTTATCATTATCTTATTATTATTTTTAACTTATTGTTGTTTTAGATTATCCATCTCTTTTATTCTTCATTATCAATACATTTGAACTTTTACTTACTGAAATCTGTTTAAAAGCCCTCCTAGGGACTGGTGTGGTACCTGCATCAGATGTTAATCTATGTTTGTTGTATCTGTCCCTATCAAATAAACAATAAAGTAAAGTAAAGTAAGGATGTCTCCATCCAGATGCAGACCTTTGTTTTTGGACCATGTTGCCATGTATGATTCGTGCATTGTTCACGCTGGAGCATAGTTTATGTAGTTCCAATGCATAGCAAAAAATATTCCTAAAGTGACACCACGTGCCTTTCTTCTCTTGCTGTTTTCATTTGGCATTAATTGCCTAAGGACTAAAGTTGTCCTCTTTGTGCAGGTAACACATGCAAATACAGAAGTCCTGTGCCCTCATTTGTAAATCGGATCCACAGAACATGCTTAGGAGAGGCTATGATGAGACCTGACCCACCCACACCTGCTTTACCTCTTCTCAGGGCCTGTTTACACGAGAATGCTTACGGGTAAAAACGAAAAAACACTTCACCCACATTGCCTAGTTTTGGTGGTTCAAAACGCAAAAAATTGAAACTTGAAACTTGAATAGAGCATTTTCACGTGACGTTATAATCCGGAAGTCGGCCATGTTGGAGATATTCGAAACAAAGTGAACAGTGCACTTATGCTGCAAAGTAAAAAAAAAAAGCAAAATGGTCAACTATTGTCACGTCCTAGGCTGTCACAATAGATCGGACAGAGAAAGACACCTGCAGTTCTATCGTTTACCTAAAATCTGCTGATGTCATGTACCATTTCTGGACATTTATATTTATAAAGTAAATTAACTAAATTAAGTTAAATACATTTCATTCAAATTAAAATAAAAAGTTAAGTAGATTAAATTAAGTAAATATAGCTGCAAGCAGCAATGTGGGGCCAAGCAGTGACCCAGCCTAATTTGATGATGTGCGTTTTTGCAAATCGGACTTACGGTTCAAAAGTTACAAGCAGAAATGTCCCTCAAATTTTGACCTGTTGGTGGCGCTAGAGGGTTTGAGCTGGGGCCCTGTAATTTTTTGTGGGGAATCCTGGGAAGGACGCGAACATCTGTGAAAAGTTTGAAAATAATCCTATGAAGGGCGAATCGGGCGTACGGAAGGAATTTTCAGGTACATTTCTGCGTGTAACTTTTGAACCGTATGTCCAATTTTCAAAAACGTTATTTTCCACTCAATTTTAACACTCAAAATGCTTCTCGTCCCTCAATTTTGGACCAATTTTGCTCAAATTAGTCCTGAGCCTCATCAGAAATATGCCTGGATTTTTGGATATCTCTTAACGTTTTGTCGTGACAGCCAATCAAACGTAAAACTTTGACCTGCTGGTGGCGCTAGATGGTTGGAGGTGGGGGCCTATAAATTGCTGTGGGTAATGAGGAGACTGGCTGGAATGTGCATGCAAAATTTCACAACTTTTTATTAGATGGCTCTAGGGGTTGCCATAGACTCCCAGAGGCGGAAGAATATTTTATAATAATAATAATAAGAATCAGTAGAAACACTATGGGTGCCTCGCAGCTTCGCTGCTTGGCCCCAAATAAATTAAGGGAGATTCTACGCATGCACACGGACATAGTGATAATAAGAATAATAAATTGTAAATTGAGACTTGTTAGGTCATATTTTTTTAAGTCATGTAACATTTTTGCCAGCTTGAAGAAATTGGATGAACACAAAGCCTTTGTTATATTAACATTTTTGGTTATTTCTTTTGCTATTTCAATTTTACATTTTTTAATTACAGTGTCTACATGAGTTTGCTGAGTTTGTTCAGCCATTGTTCCCATTAAATATGTAACTTTTTACAAACGTATTAAATTTGTTTGTAATAGATTGAATATCAAACAAGCTATTGTCAGTCATGTTAGACTCAGATTCATTATCATTACTTATTGATCTATTGATGAGAATGCTACTTTCTTTATCCATTGAAGTGTCGTTTGGCATTGTGACTAAAGCAGTCAGATTTTCATGAGTAGTGCTCACATTTGCCTCTGTTGTTATATTATTTTCACAAATATCATCACTACTCATTGTTTCAACAATGCCATATGGGAAACCCATTTACACAACAATTTGGCCTCAACAAAATCCACATCCCATCGCAAAGTATCATTCAATTTTTCACAGACTTTGGAAAATGTTCCATAGCGAATAGAGAAGGCAGCAAACTCCTGCGGTTTTTGATATCCTAACTCCACCCCTTCTATTAACAGCTCTTCGTCACAAGGCTGTGCAACGATTCCAATCTGTAATACGGTTCCCTCTACCACTTTGCAATGACATGTAATATCATAATTTGTTTGGGAATAATCCACACTGACTTGTTTAATAACCTCTGCAGAGCTCAACTTAACCCTAGAGAACCCCCGGGGTCAAATTTGCCCACTGTTAATTGCTGCTCCCCAAAATTAACTAACATAAAAAAAAAGTCAACTTGAACCTCAAAAGCCCATAGTGCCACTTCTGACCCCTTCATAAAGACACCTAGTGGATGAAAATGGAACTGACAGGAGCCAGAGTGGAAGGGACAAGATGGTTGACCACATGCTGTTTTTTTGAGCTGAAAAACTACCCAAACAAAATCATCTTCTCAGCAAACCAGCGCTAGGTAAAAGTGTGTATTTGTTGTTAATTTCTTTAGTATGAGCCTGCAGAATGCCTAGACGTACTTTTTATGTTCTTTATGGATAAATTAGTGACTCTGAGCTAGTTCAAAAAACGATGGGCCAAAAATGACACTCCGGGTATATGGGTGAAAAAATTAGTGACTTCATAGATGGAGAATGGTGACAGTCCTGTATTTGGCTAAAGCCTTGAAATAAATTCATTTGTAGATTATAATGTAACAATTGTAAAAAATGTATGATAATATATATATAAATAGAGTATATATAAATAGTGTATTGGCTACTGTATATAGAAACCTATAGCCATGCATGTAAATACATTACTATATAAAGGGGTCTATATTCTATTGATTAATTTCATTCAATACCAAGTGTCTGTGGATATATTACTAAATATTACCTTGGTAGTATAGGGCCACAGACTAATAAAGTAAATATCTATTATCTTAAATCCAGTTCTAATATGCAAGAAATAAAGAAAAAAAAAATCATTGTTAAATCTAGCTGTGTGGTTAACTGATTATTTTCCTAAATTTAAAATAGTTTGCATTGACAATGTTTGTTATTGTGATTGTTTGAAATGATACGCCTAAAGCCCAATGGGTCAGATTTGACCCAAATCCTAAATTAGGGAATAAAGGGTTAAAATTGAAAAAGTTGATATTTTGGTGATCAGTGAACCTATAGCAGTCATTTCATGCATAGTTCATAATTTTCCAAAGAAAAAAAAGGGTTCTTGGGTTCTCTAGGGTTAATGAGAAACAACAAAATCCATATACTGGGATACAACATTCTTACGTTTGATCACAAAAAATATATTCTACAACCGTAAATGTTCTTGTTCAATTTTGAACAGGCACAATTTTAGAGCGCTCTAGTTATACATGTAGATCTACTATTAATTCGTATAAAACGGATTCAAATTTATTTTTTTTTACACTAATGTTTATTAAAAAACTTCCAGATATATTCCATATATAACCTTATTCTTATTCTGATCTTATCTTATCAGGTGTACACAATCACAGAAGCAATATACACATTTTCTATTACTATGAAACAGTGCTTACTTAGATAAACCTAAAAAATCTTTTTAACACTTTAATTTATTTACAAAAGTCCCATATTCATTACATCATAATAAAATTTAATCTGACCAATTTCGACAGCATTTTGGAAAAGGCTCTTTATGGCGTAGGTTTTCTGTGACTTTCGGGTGAGCCCGTCGCCCTGTTGTTTTCTCCAGCTATTCTTGTGCTACTTTTTTCTTTTGGGATCAAGTTGGGAGACGATAGCCGGAGATTTAGCACACAGGTTTAATAGGATTTTAAGTCAATTACATTTGGTTTACATAGCACTGATCGCACCTACTCACAGATTGCAACAGGGAAGACCTCCTTCTTATATAGACAGAGCACACTGATGACTAGGGTCCTACTCCATACATGGCATTTAGCTTGCACAGCTCCTGAGGTAAACAGCCACTAAAATAAACCCCATAGTTCTCAGAAATTCATAGACTGACATACAGGAACCAACTGGACAGGGCTTACGTAGACAGTTTTGGCATGCTTGCACAACACTGGAAAACCAGGTCAGTGACTGAGCAGAAAACTAGTCACTGTTATGATAAAAGGAGAAGTTCAATTTGTCAACTGGACAAGTTTGTTTGGTTGAAGACGTTTTGTCGCTCATCCGAGAGACTTCTTCAGTTCTGGTTCTAGCGCTGGTTAGACCCTGTCCCTCACTACACTGAAATCCTTCTGAAACTATCTCAGCTAATTTGTATCTTTTGTTTCCCTGGCGTCTCGTTTAGCATCTCTATTTAGCCCTGAGAAGCTCACTGCTCTGAAATAGCTCTGAAACTATCCCCTCATTTGTTCCTTTTGTTATTCGAATATTTAGCATCTCTATTCAGACTACAGACCGCCTCCACCCTTCTGTCCCTGACTCGTCTGCCCTAATGTTTTTTTTCTCCGTCTGTTTTGACTTGGTTTAAGAATCGAATTATAAATGGGAGACAAGTTATGTCTAACTCCCCCATTTCTGTTTAACGACGGTCTGTGTTGGTACATCCTCTTGGAGGATGTACCAACACCTCCTCTTGGAGGATGTACCAACACAGACGGGCGTGCCAAAGTGGACCGTCATCTGCCGTACATCTTCACCTAGAAGCCACGGGCCATTCGTTTGAGGACAGTGAAGTTCAGATCTTAGCCAGGGAAAAGAACTGGTTTGAGAGGGGAGTGAAAGAGGCAATTTTTGTCAAAAAAGAGAAAAAAAAAAACATTAGAGCAGACGAGTCAGGGACAGAAGGGTGGAGACGGTCTGTAGTCTGAATAGAGATGCTAAATATTCGAATAACAAAAGGAACAAATGAGGGGATAGTTTCAGAGCTATTTCAGAGCAGTGAGCTTCTCAGGGCTAAATAGAGATGCTAAACGAGACGCCAGGGAAACAAAAGATACAAATTAGCTGAGATAGTTTCAGAAGGATTTCAGTGTAGTGAGCTCCGCCCTGCAGCTAGATATAAACAGGGACTAACCAGCACTAGAACCAGAACTGAAGAAGTCTCTCGGATGAGCGGCGAAACGTCTTCAACCAAACAAACTTTGTCCAGTTGACAAATTGAACTTCTCCTTTTATCATGGATTCTACCTGGACGACTGAGGGACTTTTCACGCATTTTAGTCACTGTTATAATCATAAAAAGAACTAACTCACAATGCACACAGATTTCCTCCCGAAAACGCTCATCTAAACATGGAATAAAAAGTGAAGACGCGACGCCACTTTTGCGTCTTATGTTCAGACCTTCATCATATAAACGTAGCCTCACTGAATTATCCGACCTGTCTAAACCCGCGGGTTACGGGTCGACCTACGCATCACTAGTGACCACACCTAAAGAGGCCTGATTATGAGTGAGCAAAAATATGTTTAAATGTGGATGGAAAATCGATACAAACCCAGGTCAAGTATAAAAAATGTTCAGCTCTGACAACATAGTATAATAGTAGATTCAGAACACGTGAATTTGTAAAATAAATATAAAAGTATCTGAAGTTATGAGATGAATGACATAAACAAGCCTATAAGCAGGTAATAAACTAAATAAAAACTATGTCAGCTCTAAAGTAAATCATTATCAAACTAGGACTAAGGTCTAAAGTTCAGAACTAAACCAAGTCTAAACCAGGACTGAAACAGGACTAAACCAGGTCTAAACCCAGTGTTGAAAAGAATCAAACTAGTGATACCTGAGCGGCTCCAAAGTGTCCCAAATTGTCCCAGAGAAAAGTGTGTGTCTGAAGAAGAGGCTTGTTTGTGTGTTTTTTCTGGAGAGTCAGAGCCGCTCCTCTACTGGCTGCAGTCCAGGTGGGCGGGGCTTCGCACAGATGTAGTGAGGCGACTGCTGCTGTGATTTTGCGACACACAAAAATTGAAAATAAATGGACTTTTTAACTACAGTTATATGAACTACTTAGAACATGCATTATTCTGATAGCCACTTCTACATCTAAAATAAATGGGGAAAAGGATTGTTTACTATGACAGATGAAGAGTGGGGACATATACATACATCTCAATGGGAGACCACAAAAACCTCATGTTTGGAAAAATATGTTGCTGAAGAGGCTGTGGCTGTCAGGTCCATCATGTACATATGTTTTGGGACTGTCCTACTGCCTTGCTCTGATCTTTATTCAGTAAGATCTGAGCATTTGACCTTAAAGGAAAAGTAACGTTTTTTTTTTACAATCTGAGCCTTCTTTCGGCAATAAAACAAGTAGTTTTACTCACCCATAGCAGTTTGGTGTCAATTGGAGCAGTATCGCAGAACTTATGTTGAGCCGTTCTGTTCTACTAATGATCCCGTATCCGTTAGCGTGAGTGCTCGGGGCATTACGTTGCGGTGTCCAAATAACACAAACTTTAGCACTTTTCAAATCACAGAAGATCGCTGTGTCAGGGTAGACTTTTAGTAGATTCCAAAACGGCCTGAAACCCGATATCGCAACAGAAAAGTAAAGTTCAGAGCGGTGTTAGCTTCTTTCGGACTAGCGGTGTTTACAAAACAGCTGAGTTCACGCATGCGCCCTGTCCTCTCTGATGACGTCATCAAATGAAACTATAGCTGGATATCGGGTTTCAGGCCGTTTTGGAATCCACTAAAAGTCTACCCTGACACAGCGATCTTCTGTGATTTGAAAAGTGCTAAAGTTTGTGTTATTTGGACACCGCAAAGTAATGCCCCGAGCACTCACGCTAACGGATACGGGATCATTGGTAGAACAGAACGGCTCAACATAAGTTCTGCGATACTGCTCCAATTGACACCAAACTGCTATGGGTGAGTAAAACTACTTGTTTTATTGCCGAAAGAAGGGTCAGATTGTAAAAAAAATGTTAATTTTCCTTTAAATCTAAGAGTATAAGATCATCTTCACATTCTAAAATCTGAAAACCATAAATACTAGTGCTTGGACTTCTGTGCCATTTTTTTTTCTTTAAAGATTCTTCAAAAGAAAAATCCACAAATGTGTTGAAATGATAAAATATGTTATGTATGCTATATAAATCAATATTATATGAAACTTTAAGTGGCAATTTAACTCATTTTAAGTTCACAAGTAATATTTCATCAGCACATTTAGAGGCTCAAGTAGATTTGTCAGCTCCATCAGACCTGAAATCTAGTGTTGTAGTTAAGACCGCACCAATCTTATTTCTTGTTTTCTTATTTTATTTATTTGTAAAGGGACAGCATTTAAAGGGACAGTGTGTAGGATTTTTACCCGTTAATTACTGAAATTGAAGATACCCATTCAAAAATACATTGTTTTCCAAGCCTTTTCACTTCCATCATGAAATCAAAGTATTCTTTTGGACTTAGATATAGTCACATAAAAGGGGGATCTTCCCCATGCAGAGGCAGCCATTTTGAATACGAGAGCCGCAGAAGGACATTTGGGCTCCGCCTTCGGCAAGGCTCATGGTTTTGGGTAAACAACACAAGCATGCTGCCGGATCAGATGTCGTAATGAATCTAACACGTGTTTTGGACTAAATTGTTTTACTGGATTTTATTCGCTGGATCCTTATGGACAAATTGAGATCAAGTTTATGGTGAAATACAGAGTTTGACCTGTGCAAAGCATTCTAAGGTAAGCTAACCTCGTTTTGTGCTTTTCCGTATAAAAGCCCCATGTGCTCGGGGAGTGATTGTTGTGCAGGGAAATTAATTGCATAGTCAAAAAGAGGAGACTGTAAGGTTTCATTTGATGTGTAGAGTGTCATGGTACATGATCGGGAATGTGTGTTTTCATGAGAAAAGGAAAAAAAAAAAAAACGGGACCGCGTTTTATTTATACAGTAGCGGCGCGCGGCTCGTGCCCGGGTGACCCTCGAGGTCTGCCGTAGCTAAAACAGAAAGTGCAATAGCACCATCCACCTATGCGCCACAAATCCTACACACTTTAAGAAAGTTTCTGTTATACTTAGGGGCGCGGTAAATCACCGCGCACAGCACAGGATTCCTTGCCTGTAGTGTAAAGCAGCTTAGCTCAAATGAAGAGAAGCACAACTCAGACAGCGGCTTAAAACACAGGCGATTTTTTAAAATAGTTGCAAGACCTCCACCACGCCCAGTTGTTCTAGGTGCATTGATGAACGTGCAGCAGGGAGGAACAAGTTCGGAAAACGCACTGGACTCACCGGCTTTAATCCAGGTTTCCGTGAGAAATAATATGTCCAGATGATGCGTGACGATGTAATCCTGGAGAATGAAAGTCTTATTCGCCACGGATCTGGCGTTAAAAAGGCCACATTTTAAAGATGGAGAAACCTCCAGCGCTGGGGCAGCTCGACTTAGCTGCCTCAGGTTCGCAAGGCTAGGACCGCCCGGGCCTGGACGCCAAAGCCGGTGAGGACGCACCGTGGAGCAAACGGTCATCCCCGGTCCATGTTCGCCACAGGGGATCAGCAATGCACCCAGAGGAGCCAGGTTACGTCTGGAGGCGAAACGATAAAAGCAGGCTTTCAGATCCGTCGGGATTTTTTGAGGAGAGCTCAATAGTTCAGAGCAAAGCGCTAGCACAGCTTTCAGCTTGACGAGCCGCCCGCTGCGCACCCCGCAGTGCCGGGATCCTGCGCAGAAACTCGGCACATCTGCCAGGTAAGGGGGGTGCGGGGCTTTAGGGTCATCGCGGCCACAATCGGGGTGTAAGTCCACATATTCTTTTATTTTCAGAAGCTCTGATCGTTCATATACCAGCGCAGAGTGTGTGGTTCTTATAAAAACAGTTAAAAACAGGTTAAAACAGATCAAGGTGGGGAGTCCCAGACGGCGTGCCAGGGACCCCCGGCGCCATCTTGGATCATTCTCCTCCTGACAACCAACCACACAGATGTATAACAAATGATCACCATGAAGGTTTATGAACTGAGTAAAAATGTTCATAAATACATGTTCAGTTTGCCACGTTTAGCCTAAATAATCAGACAGCTAACTAGCCTGCAGACAAGCAACCCATGATTTAAACAGGCTGCTAATTTTGTGGTAGGCAAACTAAGCTACATGTTTGAAGCCAACCAGCAGGTGAGACAGAGATGTTGCATTGTGATAAAGATGAGATGATACAGTGTAGGCTAATGGATTAATTAATCAGACTCATATTTCAGCCTACTAATTAGCAATCGACAAAAATTAGGCTCTAAAGATTTTTGTTGAAATGACCCCGAATAGGCAGCTTCTCTTTTACAGGGCTCTCAAGTCTCACGCTTTGAGAGTGCGACACACGCAATTCGACGTGTTCAAACGCTCACACGCCACACATGGCATTTCTCACGCTGATTTTTTTTCAGAAAATCGGTCTGTGTGGTTCAGTTTATGCAGGCACCGCGCGTTTTCAGCAAAGAAAACTCTCCCCCTCCTCCCCGTCCCGCTCCCCGGAAAAAAAATCAGCCAATCAGAAAATAGATTGTTCTGTTGTTGGGCAGACTGTAGAGTGTAGATTCAGCTGCTAAGCGCACACTGCGGTGATGATAAAACAAACTGAGAACCATCAGGTAATAACTTCATTTATATAACTCTCATTAGTTGCTTTGTAGTTTAAGTTTGCTCTTTAGACAAACATTTACAGCAGGGCTCTCAAGTCTCACGCATTGAGAGAGACATTTCGACGCGTTCACACGGCATTTCTCACGGCAGTCTCACGCACGACCCCGCTCAAAACTTGAGAGCCCTGTTTTAAAAGCTTAGAGACTTGATAGGATAGTATATAGGATATTGCGTTTAATTATGTTTCAATTGTTTGTATCAATATATTAATAAAGACCCTGTGCTTCATATAGCCTGTGACCCCCCCCCCCCATCCGGGTGCAGGGGTTGGTTTGCCCTTTCGTCAGGTGGGCAAACTCAGTGCTCAATGGGGAGAACAGTATTACTTTTTTCACGGCACGAGCCAGTCAGGAGGGGGTGCCATTTTATTGAACACAATTACAGTCGCTACAAAAAGAAGCAAAGAGACAAAAACAAACAACACAGCAAGAGGTTGATTTAACCTAATGAATGAACTTAGTGTCCTGATCCTCTGCCCTAGTCCCAGTGTGGAAGATGAAAGAACTGGACTCTGCAACCCAAAAGAAAAGGGGGACTAGAAATGTTGGACTTTTCAGTTTGAAACCAAACCTTCAAGCTCAAATGGATCAAACAGTATATTACAAACCTGGACTCACTCTGGTGAGTTCAAACCATATTTCCCAAACGGAGGATTCAAGTTCTATCTCCACTGTCATTATAGCATTGCAAAGCTGCCACTAAAGTCAAGTGCCTTTTACAAACAGGCCTTGCTATAGTTGAAAATCTGCTACAAACACAATTTCTCACACCACAAAAGTATTATATGGAATCACCAAAACAGAACTCAACATAACAAATCTCTTTTCTTACCCAAATGGTTCCATACAAGATTTCTTTGAAAGCACCAGTCAAATTCATTCATTTGGGGATTTTATCACCAACAACCAATTTCCAATCACTCCTCAAGAATAGAACTCCGTAATCAGATCAATACCAAATGGCATTAAACAAATAATCAAAGCAGAACCTGGGCACGCATCTGCTATAATAATTCTCACTGAGGGAATCGATCTCACTAGCAACAAATGCCAGCACTTTAAGTTGGGGATCCGTCATCTGCTTGTTTCTATGGATATGTCACTTCTCTTCCACAGTCTGACATTAAACAGCTCTACCTTATGATAAAAGAAGAAATTCAATTTGTCAACTGGACAAAGTTTGTTTGGTCGAAAACGTTTCGCCGCTCATCTGAGAGGCTTCGTCAGCTCTAATTAGAACGCTGGTAAGACACTTGCTTATATCTTGCTGCAGGGAGGAGCTAACTAGCTAACTACTATCCGAAACTATCTCATTGGTTTCAGTCTTTTGTTTCTCTGGCGTCTAGATTACCATACCTATTCATCCCTACAACAACTGTTTTTCACACCTCTGGCCCTGACCTGGCTGCCCTATTGTTCCCTTGTTTGCTTGATCTAGGTTTAAGAATGGAATTATAGATGGGAGACAAA
Organism: Paratrypauchen microcephalus; assembly: GCA_036785185.1. Lineage (NCBI taxonomy): Eukaryota > Metazoa > Chordata > Actinopteri > Gobiiformes > Gobiidae > Paratrypauchen > Paratrypauchen microcephalus. Next base: position 5,853,474 of record JAVJIX010000033.1, read on the forward strand.
TTATGTCTGACTTCACCATTTCTGTTTAGAGAAGGATTCTCTTTTTTGACAAAAATAGCCTCTTTAACTCCTCTCTCAAACCAATTCTTTTCCCTGGCTAAGATCTGAACCTCACTGTCCTCAAAAGAATGGCCCGTGGCTTCTAGGTGAAGATGGTACGGCTTGCTCCTCCCTGCAGCAAGATATAAGCAAGTGTCTTACCAGCATTCTAATTAAAGCTGACAAAGCCTCTCGGATGAGCGGCAAAACGTTTTCAACCAAACAAACTTTGTCCAGTTGACAAATTGAATTTCTTCTTTTATCATGGATTCTACCTGGACGACTGAGGGACTCCTCACGCAGCTCTACCTTATATTTATTCAATTACAGGCAGTGCTCGAGTTGAGGGGGGATGCGGGGGGTGGCATCCCCCCTGTGGGAAAAAATAGTCAAAATCATCCCTCTTCTAAAACGGGCATCCCTTCTTCCATCCCTTATGGCATTTTATCAATCAGGCATGAAAATCCCTAAACTTTTGGCGAATTTCGCCGTTTTTAAGTCAAAATGGCCAGTGCGCTCCAGCTTCCAATCATGTTGCAGCATAATTACGCACCGATACGCGCTCCCGCCAATCATGACGATTGCCGCTGTTGTGTTTGCGCTTGTTCGCCGATCAGCTGTGAGCCTGATATTTACGCGGCATTTCTAAGAGAAGAAGATTCCTTAACTTGCTACGTTAATGCTACGTAAGAAGGAACTCTCGCCTCGGGACACGGGATACGTTCGGGATTATGTCCTTTTCTCCGGAGCTCCGGATTATTAAAGACAACACGGCAAACTGTTGGATCTGACCGCATTCTTATGGGTGAGTCATATTATCAGATTATTTCTGCATCTATTTCGGCACTAAACCAGGACTAAACCAAGACTAAACCAGGTTTAAACCAGGACTAAATCAAGACTAAACCAGGTCTAAACCAGGACTAAATCAAGACTAAACCAGGTTTAAACCAGGACTAAACCAAGACTAAACCAGGTCTAAACCAGGACTAAATCAAGACTAAACCAGGTCTAAACCAGGACTAAATCAAGACTAAACCAGGTCTAAACCAGGACTAAATCAAGACTAAACCAGGTTTAAACCAGGACTAAACCAAGACTAAACCAGGTCTAAACCAGGACTAAACCAGGACTAAACCGGGACTAAACCAAAACTAAACCAGGTCCAAACCAAGACTAAGCCAGGACTAAAACAGGTCTAAACCAGGTCTAAACCAGGACTAAACCGGGACTAAACCAGGACTAAACCAAGACTAAACCAGGACTAAACCAGGACTAAACCGGGACTAAACCAAAACTAAACCAGGTCCAAACCAAGACTAAGCCAGGACTAAAACAGGACTAAACCAAGACTAAGCCAGGACTAAACCGGGACTAAACCAGGACTAAACCAAGACTAAACCAGGACTAAACCAGGACTAAGGTGTGTGTGTGTGTGTGTGTGTGTACGTGTGTGATATATCACATATATCCTGTGTATTATTGAATCATTGAATGATTATATGGATTTTTGTTATAAAAGCATTTCCATTTTAACAAAGTACCTTCTAATTCTGCCCTGCCCTGAAACACCTACAGTGATGTCAGTGATGGGGGAGTGCTTAGCTTAATGCCTCCCCTCCGTTGGTGAAAAATTTCACCATCCCCCCTGGTTTCATTTTACAACTCGACTACTGATTACAGGTGGTTTTATAGCTCAAAAATACCCAGAAAAGCAAGTGGTTTGACTGTGAGCGGGGTCGCCTCTCCACAGATCTGACCTGTAACTTGGTCTGGTTTGGTCTCCATAATGATGGTTTAATGCCATACTGTGAAACATTCCAAATAGAATAATAACATGTTCATGAAGAAAACCATTTGACAGACTACCAAAAAAGTTACAAAATGCACCTTTAAATGGAAATCTACCTGGCTTATGATAGCTCAAAATACTCTGTTTACAATCAAATCAAAGAAATCAATTGGAAAATCCTTCATGGAACATACCTCACCAACCTGTTCATATCTAAAATACAAGACAAAGACAAAAACTACATATTTTGTCAATGAGCAGAAGAAACAATCAATCATCTGTTTTTCCAACGTTGCTTCTCCAAAATAAATGAAAGCTACACATACAACCAAAACTCCCCACTCACTCAACCTACAACTCCAAGACACAGTCACACTTCGAGAGACGACGAAACTGAATGTAGAATGAACCTCTTCATACTCTGTGGAAAATGTCACATACACAAAGCTACACTCCTCAATTACAAACATTTAGTGAAATGATTAACACTAGAAATTATGATTTACAATCTCTCCAAAACATCCCCAACAAAAAAATGTGATAAAACTAGAGACAGAGCCAAACTATTACATTTAGTCACATTATGTTCATCTCCTGCATTTCTTATTCTTACTCTTATTCATTTCTAACCAACTTCTTTTCCTCTTGTATATTAAAGGTGCATTGAGCAACTTTTCTGATGAAGAGTCTGTCATCTAATTGTCTCCATAGTTCATATTTTGCTTTATTGTTGAAAAATCATCTGTACAATAGAAGATCGAAATTTCATTTCCCCCGGATCAAGCAGGACAATGATAGACGGCCAGGGGAGGGGCCGTGCACATGTGCGCGCCGCCGACTCGGAGATACAGAGATGAAAAGTGCAATACAATTATTCACAACATGTAATGACAGAAAAACAATTTGACAAGTAACATATGGTGTTTTTTTTCTTTGGCAACAACCGGAAGGGTGGGGCAAGGGAACAGATCAGAAATCAATTAAACTGACTGAAAACTGAAGTAGAGGCAGACATTCCTAAAAATAGTCAGGGCAACGCGTTTACATGAATATATTTCAGTGTGTCTAGATAGTGTAATGTTTTTGTAGAGTCTGTGAGATAAGACCGCCGCAGCTGTCGGCCTTGGACGTGTTTGTGCAGAAGGTGCAGTCAAAACAAAGAGTCCAGTTGAATCACATTTTGGAGATGTCATTGTTTGGCCTGGAATGTTTTGATATTAAACACATTTATTTTGCATTTCTTCATTACAGGTGTTTCTGTTGTTCAAAAATACAATAATTCCCTCTGTGAATGGGCTTCCATCTCCACAGATCTCACCTGTAATGTAGCCTATAGTCTATGCCCAGGCCTGGACTGGTAATTGGGCACACCGGGCATTTTCCCGGTGGGCCGACAGTCCTAGGGGCCGATGCCCTTCTTTTTTTTTGTTTTTTTTAACTTAGAGACCGGCCCACAATTTAGGACTGGACCAGGACCAAACCAGGATTAAACCAGGACTACATCAGGTCTGAACCAAGACTAAACCAGGTCTGAACCAGGACTAAACCAGGTCTGAACCAGGACTAAACCAGGACTAAACCAGGACTAAACCAGGACTAAACCAGGACTAAACCAGGACTAAAACAGGATTGAACCAGGACTAAACCAGTTCTAAATCAGGTCTAAATCAGGACTAAACCAGGACTAAACCAGGTGTGAACCAGGACTAAACCAGGATTAAACCAGGTCTGAACCAGGACTAAACCAGGACTACACGAGGACTAAACCAGGTCTGAACCAGGACTAAACCAGGTCTGAACCAGGACTAAACCAGGTGTGAACCAGGACTAAACCAGGACTAAACCAGGTCTGAACCAGGACTAAACCAGGTCTGAACCAGGAGTAAACCAGGACTAAACCAGGTGTGAACCAGGACTAAACCAGGACTAAACCAGGTGTGAACCAGGACTAAACCAGGTCTGAACCAGGACTAAACCAGGTCTGAACCAGGACTAAACCAGGACTAAACCAGGACTAAACCAGGTGTGAACCAGGACTAAACCAGGTCTGAACCAGGACTAAACCAGGACTAAAACAGGATTGAACCAGGACTAAACCAGGTCTAAACCAGGTCTAAATCAGGTCTAAATCAAGACGATTTTTTTTTTTTTTTTAACTTAGAGACCGGCCCACAATTTAGGACTGGACCAGGACCAAACCAGGATTAAACCAGGACTACATCAGGTCTGAACCAAGACTAAACCAGGTCTGAACCAGGACTAAACCAGGTCTGAACCAGGACTAAACCAGGTCTGAACCAGGACTAAACCAGGTCTGAACCAGGACTAAACCAGGACTAAACCAGGACTAAACCAGGACTAAACCAGGACTAAACCAGGTCTGAACCAGGACTAAACCAGGACTAAACCAGGTCTGAACCAGGACTAAACCAGGTCTGAACCAGGACTAAACCAGGACTAAACCAGGACTAAACCAGGTCTGAACCAGGACTAAACCAGGACTAAACCAGGTGTGAACCAGGACTAAACCAGGACTAAACCAGGACTAAACCAGGTCTGAACCAGGACTAAACAAGGACTAAACCAGGTGTGAACCAGGACTAAACCAGGACTAAACCAGGTCTGAACCAGGACTAAACCAGGTCTGAACCAGGACTAAACCAGGACTAAACCAGGTCTGAACCAGGTGTGAACCAGGACTAAACCAGGTCTGAACCAGGACTAAACCAGGACTAAACCAGGACTAAACCAGGATTACATCAGGTCTGAACCAAGACTAAACCAGGTCTGAACCAGGACTAAACCAGGTCTGAACCAGGACTAAACCAGGACTAAACCAGGACTAAACCAGGTCTGAACCAGGACTAAACCAGGACTAAACCAAGACTAAACCAGGTCTGAACCAGGACTAAACCAGGACTAAACCAGGATTGAACCAGGACTAAACCAGGTCTAAATCAGGACTAAACCAGGACTAAACCAGGTGTGAACCAGGACTAAAACAGGACTAAACCAGGTCTGAACCAGGACTAAACCAGGTCTGAACCAGGACTAAACCAGGACTAAACCAGGTCTGAACCAGGACTAAACCAGGACTAAACCAGGACTAAACCAGGTCTGAACCAGGACTAAACCAGGACTAAACCAGGTCTGAACCAGGACTAAACCAGGACTAAACCAGGTGTGAACCAGGACTAAACCAGGTCTGAACCAGGACTAAACCAGGACTAAACCAGGACTAAACCAGGTCTGAACAGGACTAAACCAGGTCTAAACCAGGACTAAACCAGGATTGAACCAGGACTAAACCAGGTCTGAACCAGGACTAAACCAGGTCTGAACCAGGACTAAACCAGGACTAAACCAGGACTAAAACAGGATTGAACCAGGACTAAACCAGGTCTAAATCAGGTCTAAATCAGGACTAAACCAGGACTAAACCAGGTGTGAACCAGGACTAAACCAGGATTAAACCAGGTCTGAACCAGGACTAAACCAGGACTACACGAGGACTAAACCAGGTCTGAACCAGGACTAAACCAGGTCTGAACCAGGAGTAAACCAGGACTAAACCAGGTGTGAACCAGGACTAAACCAGGACTAAACCAGGTCTGAACCAGGACTAAACCAGGATTTGTGATTGTTGCGGGCTAAAATGCCTGAATTTGCGGGAGCTTTTCCAAAAAGTTGCGATGAAAGTTGCGGTGCTTTTAAGGTTTTTGTTGCGATTTTGTTGCGGGAGGAAGTGAAAGTTGCGATAAATAGTTGCGATTTTCGCTTTTTGTAATTAAAATTGAATAATATTTTGAATACTGAGTTATTCCTGACAAAGAATAATACAAAGACACAGATCACAGATATGGTCCTAAAACAACCTTACCAATATCGAATTACTACTAGGAGGGGAACTGTTTCGCGCGGTCTTTTGCTGTTATTTTTGTGGGCAAATGGCGCCGCAGACATGTTTCTTTGCCATTAGAAGCCGTGTCCCAATTCCCAGAGTGCGCGGCTCGGAGTGTGGCCCGAAGGGCATGTGCGTCACTCATTTCGACTGTACACCGGCGCGACGACTGCTGTCCCACTTCTTTTTTGTCCCATGCGCAGTTAACACGCGGTCCGAAGACCGCAGTCGTTAAGCGGTCCGCGGACTGCAGTCGGGGCTGAGCAAGTGTGCACCTCCTTGACTGCAGTCTGAGCCCCCTTCGGGCCGCGCTCCGAGCTGTGCGCTCTGGGAACTGGGACACGGACGCAATTTTGTTTTGTCACACGGAAGTAAAGCAGAATGTTGCGGCTTCCAAACTCAAACCTTTTAGCCGCCGAGAATATGAGGTTGGGTCCTATGGCTCGCAGATTTGTGACGCGCAAAGAGGAGGCTGTGGTGACAGATACGCTGAGATCCAGATAGGTTTTGTGCATTTATTACAAAAAGAGCGCACACAGCTATGACAGCGCAGCAGGATGAAATGGAACTCATGAAAACCAGCAGGATGAACAGATTAACGTGAAAGATGAATGAATGGTTTGCGGTCAACAAAAAATACGGCTACACCCCAACCCTGACTCTCTCCTCTGTGTGACAGGTGAGCGCACGCTTTTACACGCACACACTTCTGTACGTGCACACACCCACACTCATGTGACCCACCGCCTCTGCCGCACACACACACACACAAACGTACCGTGCACCTCATCTCAGTTATGTCTCCTACACAAAAGGAAGTTGGTCGGCGTTCAATACGTTGCCGATGATTGGTCAAAATTAGTAAAAATTGCGGAAAAGTTGCGGTGATTGGTCAAAATTGCAACACCGCCCTGAATTCGCGGAGATTGGCTGAAGTTGCGTTGAAGTTGCAAATCGCAACATCGCGAATTCCTGGAGGGTCTGTAATATGTCATCAAAATGTTGAAAGAAATCCACATTCTATCTTTGTATCTTACTGTACAGGAGGTGACTAACACCGTTTTCAAGTGGCAAAAGGAGAAATTCAATTTGTCCCACTCTTTTTTGGGCAAATGTCTTTTTGTTGTTATTTCTGTTATGATTGCACTTTTGTCACATGTATATGTTAAAGAATGTAAATTGCTTACATGCCAAAAATAAATAAATAAAAAATGAAATAAAATAAAATAAAAAAGGAGACAGGACACAGTCATTTTATTTGGAAGTTTTTGATCAGAAAGCTGCAAATGGACCTAGTTTGCACTAAAGTTCCCAGCACATGAGCACAGCACAAAGCACAGGAACAGTAGCCAGTACAGTGGTACCTCACCTTACGAAATTAATTCGTTCCAGAAGTGGTTTCGTAACGTGAAAAATTCGTAAGTTGAGTAGCTATTTCAATGGAAAAAGCCTGATTCGTTCCAAGGCCCCGAGCCAAGTTTTTTTTTTTTTATAGTGTAACTTTTTTTATAGTGTAACAATGTGTTCTGCGTCCTGATTGGTTTCTCAGACTGGATTTAAACTTTTCTCACATTTGTCTCTGTTTAAACACTCAAACGTTCATAGATTTTCAACAAAACGTATCAATATTGAAGTGTGGGGGGAAGCGGGAGGGGGGAGAAAACTGCGCGGTCACGTGTGCGCAGCATGACTGACAGCAGGACTAGACCAAGGTCTAAACCTGAACTGGACCAGGACTAAACCAGGACTAAAACTGGACTAAACCTGGAGTAGACCAGGTGGATTAAAGCGCTGCATGCGGGTCTATTTCCTGGTTTCTCACGAGTCACAGCTGAGGCGAGCAGCGAGGAGGAGACCGCAGGGAGGAGGGGACCGCAGGCAGTCTGAGCGCATGTGAGCGCGGCTCCTCCTGGTTTAGTCCAGGTTTAGTCCTGGTTTAGTCCAGACCACCGCGGCTCCTCTAGACCTCCTCTAGACCTGGTCAGGTCTAGAGGAGGTCTAGACCACCGCGGCTCTTGCATGGCTCTTGCTCACATGCGCTCAGACTGCCTGCGGTCTCCTCCTTGCTGCTCGCCTCAGCTGTGACTCGTGAGAAACCAGGAAATAGACCCGCACGCGGCGCTTTAATCCACCTGGTCTAGTCCTGGTTTAGTCCAGGTTTAGTCCTGGTCCAGTCCAGGTTTAGTCCAGGTCTAGACCTGCTGTCAGCCCCGCGCGAATCGGTGTATTTGCCTGTTGTGATTTGTTCAAATGAAGAATATTTGTACATTTTTGTACATTTTGAAACATGTTTGTCAGGGTGAGTTTTTGGTTGGAAATCTAAGGCTTACAACTTTCCCTTATGTTTGACATGCCCAGGAGCTCCATCATCCTTTCATATCACATGGACAAAAGGGAAGAAATGCTCAAACTCACAGGTTGTGACGTGCTTTATTCTGTTAGCTGTTTAACTACACACTCAAAATGGTGATTATCTGTACAGACGATCAAACTAAGGTTCCACATCAATGTTTTATTACACAGCAATTTTATCCATTTATTTAGGTCCCATGGCATGAAATTTTCACTTTCTGAGGTTTTTGAACGTTAATGTGAGCTCCCCTACCCTGTTTAGCCCCCCCCCCCCATGGCTAAAAGTTGCGAAATGTCTAAACTGAGCATTTGCGATCCTTTTCTGCATTACAAAAAATCGGAGCTCAAACGGGCGATTTTGAACAAGGCACCTTATTGACGTCAGATCGAAAAAAAAAATGCAAATGCAGTTCCACCCCCGTCTGTCTGTACTCAGCGTCTCTGTAAATCACGCCCAGAGAGTTTGGACCGCGAATGCGCTAGGCAATGCGAAATGCGTTTTTTTATTTGCCTGGAGGCACGTCCAAGTGTTTCTAGGCTCGGAAGTCCTTTATCTGAGCCTCTGGACCTTTGAACAGCAGTGGTTTAATTTTATTTTCTGTGGAAATGTGTTTATTTTTCAATGGAACGCACTTTGCCACTGTGAAATTTGGCTCCATATTCCAAGCTTCTCATTTCATCACAGTATCGTATTGTTTTGGTCATGACTGATTTGTTTTGTAAAAGTAGCAGTGAGGAGTGCACCCCCCACAGGTCCTCCTGTGGTCTCTTGCCTGGCCCATGATGCATGAAGAAGAGTTCCACATTTATCTGCAGAGCTACCATGCCCCCTAGTGGACATAGTGGCTCTATGCCTGTTTCCCCATTTCAAAATCTTCTCCAGTGCCTCTGATGGAAACCACTCCTCACTCTGGGCATGTGGTAACCATGGTAACTGTTCAAATTGTATATAGTGTGCACATTTACCATAAGGACCTGTGTGAATGAACTGAGCTGTGGAACAAAGTCACGGTAATGTCCATGGGCCTGTTTATTTCTCACTATTTGAGAAAACAGTCAATAACAAACACTCAAGTAAAAGTAAATGTATTTGGTGATTAAGTGTAACAAATAAATTCTGCTTCATGTTTTGGTAATTGTCGAATTACCTCAGTAGTAGATCAACATTAAATTAAGATGCATAAAGAGTCCCTCAGTCGTCCAGGTAGAATCCATGATAAAAGGAGAAATTCAGTTTGTCAACTGGACAAAGTTTGTTTGGTCGAAAATCTTTTGCCGCTCATCCGAGAGGCTTCGTCAGTTCTGGTTCTAGTGCTGGTTTGATAAGCAGTCTTGAACCAGCACTAGAACCAGAACTGACCAAGCCTCTCAGATGAGCGGCGAAACGTTTTCGACCAAACAAACTTTGTCCAGTTGACAAATTTAATTTCTCCTTTTATCAACTTTAAATAAACTTTTGCCTAAGGGAGAAACCCCAACGGACTGCTAAGATTAACACACTTAAACCCCTTTACAACACTCAAGGTTGGAATGACCCGTTAGAAGAGGAAGGTAGTGAGCGAGACTTACCGGATTGAAGCGACGATCATTAAAATACTTTCTTGAGTCTAACTTTTTCTAAAAAAGGCTCTTCAGTTATTTTTGTGAGGCAATGTACTTTATTCGTAGTCAGTAAATGTCTCTTTTAGGTGATTTTCGACGTGAGTCGCCTACGCTGACCGCCCGTATGGTTTAAACAAATGACACGGGATGGAGGCAGTCTCCAACTCTCGTCTACAGCTCTATCTAACAGGTACACAACAGGACAGGTAGCTGAGTGATGAGTACAAACCTACTGTTAGCATCACCCCTCACTCCCTCAGATCTAGACCTGCTCCTTACCCAGCGTTTACTAGCAGAGTCGTTAACCCACCGGACAAGACCGAGGACCATCCAATACCATATGCTCAGAGGCCACCGCGGCACAGAACGACTTCATGGAATATTTTCAGTATAAGAGAGAGTACGTATCGCCCCAGAATCTGAGATGAGCCGCCCCAACTCACAAAGGCACAAGCATATACTGTATACAGTTCAAAGGGAATCTCCCTTTTACATCACTTAATGTATGCACACTTTTGTCACATTACAGTTGGTTAACAATTACATCATAGTTCAGGGCTCTCAAGTTTTGAGCGGGGTCGTGCGTGAGACTGCGTAATTTCCGAGGAGCGGGGGGGCTTGAATTGCGTTGAATTTGTCTAAAGAGCAAACTTAAACTACAAAGCAACTAATGAGAGTTATATAAATGAAGTTATTACCTGATGGTTCTCAGTTTGTTTTATCATCACCGTCAGTCGCTGTGTGCGCTTAGCAGCTGAAACTAGTCTGCCCAACAACAGAACAATCTATTTTCTGATTGGCTGAAACTGAGATTTTTTTCCGGGGAGCGGGGCGGGGAAGAGGGGGGAGTTTTTTCGCTGAAAACGCGCGGTGACTGCATAAACTGAGCCACACAGACCGATTTTGTGGGCACAAAAAAAAAATTGTGTGTGTCACACTCTCAATGCGTGAGACTTGAGAGCCCTGACACATCTGATATCTGCCCACAAACCACAGCCTCGCTCTAGTGCACTGCAGCTGAGACTTCCTGTTCAGACATGCCCATAGAGCTTCAGTTCTAGTGACAGCTTTAGACCAAAATACATCTTTTAAGAACATAATTCCTTTTATAGCAAAATAATTATTTTAGATTTACAATTTTTAGACCCTTTGTATCATAAAACAACAGCTAAAGCATATATGTAATTTTAAAAGTAGATAAATGAACATAAATGAAAACATGATAATCATGATTAAGTCTTTATGACTTCATGATTACAACTCCATAATATGATTAATCATAACAAAATGTGCATAAAATGGTAAGTGATAATAATAGTTGAAAAGCATGTATTTTAAAACATATAGTATCAAGCAACAAAAGTAAATATCTTTAATATGAGCAAACAATAGTAAGATTATAAGTAAAAATATAAATTAAAACAATAAACGATAAAATGATAATTAGAAGTGATAAAACAAAAATAATGAATGATAAAATGAAACATAATAATATGGTCAAACATAATTCAAATCATAAGCAGAAATGATAAGCATTAAATGATAAATGATAATGATTACTTTATGATCAAGTTATAACATGCACTTTTACGGCACAGCACTAAAATTACTTTATTTTAAAAATCAGGTAATAAGCATGATAGGCTTCTTTAAGCTGTAAGCGGCGTGACGTCGCGTTCATGCAACCTTTGGCGGCCTCTGCTGGTAAAGGCCGGGATCCTTCAACAGTAATGATTTTTATTCTGAATTCATCCCTAGACATTTCAAAAACAAAGTGAAGCCAAAGCTAAACACATTTGATATGATACAATTGTCAGCAAAAGCTTTTCACAAAGGAAAATGATGGGGTTATAAAATGACCTACTGTCATTTTATAATGACCTACTGTTGTTCACTACTGTTATTGCACATTTACTACTGGAATTTTTACTACTGTTGTTTACTCCTGTTATTGCACTAGAATTACTACTGTTGCACATTTATTTTATCTTAACTCCAATGCACATTCTACTGCACATGACCATTTCACTGCTGTATCTTCCATTGCACATTTTGATGCACACTGCACACTTTGGAAATCTGTATATAGGTATTTATTTATTATGTTGCACTGTTTTAAGATTTTAGATCTTAGACTTTAGTTTAACTTTAGATCTGTGTCTTGCATTTTTGTAGTTTTTGTTGTGTTTTGTCTTCATGTTGTATTCTGTACACTGTCTTTTTGCACTACCTGGCCAGAGAGAAACGAAATTTCGATTCACTGTATGTTGAACACATATGGCAGAATTGACAATAAAGCTGACTTTGATCTTTTGATCTTTGATGATTCTTACAATTTGTTGGAACAAATTAGTAAATGTAGCTCAGTTTCAGGCAATTGTACCGGTACAGGAGCCAGTGCCTCGCCAAATGATTCAATATGTTCTACTCCACCATCTTGTGGACAAAAAAATGTAACACATGTAAAAAGAGAAACTAAACGTAATCATGTTTCATTTAAAACATCACACTCAGTGGCTGCATTTATTAAATAAAAAAGATCCTCAATTCTCTAATCTTCTTCTGCATCAAGTTTTTAATTTAAGCACTGTCCACATCAAACACACAAACACCTCAGACAGACAATCAACACGACTATAAACTGTCCCAGTGCCTCTCTTGCTTCTTCTGATCCACTCCACTTCAGCAGTGGCATGATCCATGCAATTTGCTTAAATAACACAAATGTAATTTTTGAGCTGAAAGAACGTTGAACTGACTGTACATCATATTCAGTGAAAAAAAAACAACCTCATACAAGAATATACGTAGGTTACACGGCCATATTCTGGTAGTAAAACCAAAATGCTCTATAAATAAAAAAGCTTCTTTTAGCATGTGAAAGTTAGAATAAAGTTAAAGTGAATAAAAAAAAATGCAGTAGCCTATGAAGTGTGAGTGTGCAGTAACACAGTAAATGAACCAATGACGTCATCTTCACAAAAGCGAGGCCTCACATACACAGGTCACGTGTTTTAGCAAACTGAAGCGTCAAGTACCTTCTTATTTATGTCATTTCATCCTACAGATAATTATTCGATAAAGCTAATGATATTCATTTTCCATTGATTACTTAAACATATATAGATTTCCCAATCTTCTGTACTGCATTATGTCATCACGACGAAGCCTATAGTTGTCTTTATCATGTAATTAAGATACGGTATAACAAATCTTAAGGTCCTGTTGTGATATATTTATAACATTTTACTGACACTGGAGAAGCGTCATGAATTGTTGTAGGCTATAGAATTTTACTGTGTGCTCTAACAGGACTCAATAAGCAGATCAATATTCAATACAGCGGTAAATGGAGCCTAAACACTCACGTCACTCACTGGAATGCTCAGCAGCGCAATTAGAAGTTACTACAATAACTTTTACTCATTTGATCACTACATGTGGGAGAGAAGAGTAAACCTACTCAAAACAACACTTGCATGCGGAAAATGATCGCATGACGGGAGCAAACTATAAATGAAACGGCCTCTTTTAACAATATCCAACATGATTCAACTCACTTGCTGCTAGTTTTTGCTTATTGATTCTTGTTTTTTTTTTCTTCCTGGATTCTCAAAGAAACATTTATTGTAACTTATATCAAGTCATGTCTTAACTGATTGATGATGAAGAATGTATATATATATATATATATATATATATATATATATATATATACTGTATATGTTTATGATGAAGGTATGTGTGTACTTTTGAGTGAGGGGGATACAGTGCTTGTGAAGGGACACCTGGTGGGAGGCTGGTTTAATGGTTTTTATTTAAAGGAAAAGTAACGTTATTTTACAATCTGAGCATTTCAGTAATAAAACAAGTCGTTTGACTCACCCATATCACGTTCGTGTCATTTGGAGCTGTTTGAAGAAAGTTATGTTGTAGCGTATCCGTTAGCATTTGTATTCGGGGCATTACTTTGCGGTGTTCAAATAACACAAACTTTAGCACTTTTCAAATCATAGAAGCCCGATGTCTTAATGAAAGATTTCGTTTGAAGCAAAAGTGGCCTGTAATCCGAGATTTATCCATAGTTTTCAGCTTTGCGTTTCATGTTTGGGTCTCCGGAGCAGTCCGCGCATGCGCACTGGCGTCCTCATCTACTCGAAACTATGGCTAAATCTCGGATTACAGGCCACTTTTGCTTCAAACGAAATCGTAGATTAAGATATCGGGCTTCTATGATTTGAAAAGTGCTAAAGTTTGTGTTATTTGGACACCGCAAAGTAATGCCCCGAGCAAATGATACAGCACCATGTTAACAGATAGGGGATCATTACTAGAACAGAACGGCTCAACATAAGTTCTGCGATACTGCTCCAATTGACAGAAAAATGCTATGGGTGAGTAAAACTACTTGTTTTATTGCCGAAAGAAGGCTCAGATTGTAAAAAAAAACGTTAATTTGCCTTTAAAAACTGAATTTTCTTCACAGTGTGAGGCTTCAATCGATTTCTTTTTTTGCTGACAGCATCACCAGCTTTTGAAAAAATCCTCTCACATGGGACAGAGGAAGCAGGAACACACAGAAATCAGTGTGCCATCTCATACAGGTTAGGATATAAATGTTTGTTGCTTTTCCAATAAACCAATGGATCTTCATTGCGGTTAATATTAATTTCAGATAAATATCGATCCACTTCAACAATGGCATCTGTTGTTGCAGTAGACCCTCGCCTTCTTTCGTCAACTGACTTGTCCAGGAGTGACCACAAGCCACCTGGAAAAAAGAAAAGAGAATGACATGTATTACATACATACATATGCGGGATACAGTATAAACCATATAAATACCTGAGTTGCTGGTGGTCGGTGCTTCTGGTGGTGGATGAGCAGCTGTGGCTCTTTTTTTTTCCTATTAAAAAGGCACATTCAGCTTTCAGTCTTTTATTAGCCTCTTGTGCTTTGTTTGAGCTGATAAACCCTAGAGTTTTGAATGGCAGATCCAACAGTGTCGACAGTGTCATGATGCTTGTTGCCTCATGGTTGGCCACAGTTTCCCTTAAGCGCCCAAGTAGATTTTCAGACAGCTGCTGAGCGACTGTGTTGTTTATGCCTGTCGACCGTTGAGAAACAGTAAGATGCAGCATTTTAATTAAGTGATTAATTTTAATCATTCAAAATAAATGTACAGTATACCTGTTGACTGTTGTGAAACCGTATGATGCAACATTTTAAGCATAGGAATGACCTTGGATACAGACACCCTTTTTTCTTCTGACAGTTCCTCTGTTGCTTCATAAAATGGAGACAAGACAGGCAGGCAGTTCTCTATGGACTCCAACTCATGAGACAACAGCGGGTTTATATCAGTTTTTAGTGCTGCCACAGGCTCCCTCAGGTTGTATACCCGCTCTAACATGAGGTATGTGCTGTTCCAGTGGGTTTCTACCTCGATGAGCAGCTTTAGTGGTT
This sequence comes from Paratrypauchen microcephalus, assembly GCA_036785185.1. NCBI lineage: Eukaryota > Metazoa > Chordata > Actinopteri > Gobiiformes > Gobiidae > Paratrypauchen > Paratrypauchen microcephalus. Next base: position 5,868,626 of record JAVJIX010000033.1, read on the forward strand.
GTCTGTCCATTTGAATTTGCATTTGGTCCAGTTTTTCTTTGGCTGTTGTGCTACTTCTGAAGTAGGTGACCAATTTTCTGGCTTTCAGACGAATATCAGATAGGTCAGTTATTTCTTCAAAAGATTTTCTTACAAGCAAATTAAGGGTGTGGGCAATGCATGATGAACGCCTGATTTGTAAGTTTCTTACACAGGCAATCATATTAGCAGCAGAATCAGTGACAATGCATTTGACTTTGCTCCTTAAATGCCACTCCTCAATCTGCTTGGCCATCGCTTGAGCCAAATTTTCAGCAGTGTGAGCCTGTTGGAAGTGCTCAACGCCAAGCAACACTGAGCCCATTTTGTCATCTCTGTCAATAAAGTGACATGTAATAGCCAAATAGGCATCCATATTGACAGAGGTCCACATGTCAGCCGTCAGGCTTACAGCTGACACTTGTTCCACCTCCACCTTAGCCTTTTCTTTTTTGTATTTTTCATCCACCATTTTCTTTAAAGCCTAAAAGAGATGCAAATACACTTCAGTTTAAACACAATACATCCAACACATATACAGAGCACACACTTTTCTAGTAGGAAGCACATAGTTTGGGGCCACCAGCAGCATAAGCTCCTTGAAGCCCTCACCCTCCACAATGTTAAATGGCTGCATATCTTTAATTACAAGGTTAGCAACTGCTTCATCCATTTTAGCTTGTGTGATTTCTGATGAAAGTAATAATAATGCAAGTAATTTAAAATGTCACAAAACATGAGACATACAGAATGATGAGAAAAGGTGAATGTAGATACCTTCATTGTTCCCTGGAGCATTTTCAGGTTCTGCAACAACATGTAATGCTCTATAATGTGTGAGCATTGCAGAGGTGTTGCCATTATGCACAAGCTCTCTATCGCAGATTTTGCATCTAACCTTAAGACAAGGAAGTACAATGCTTGAAATAAAATTTGAACATATTCATTGTAATATTCTAGTTATGTTATATGTAATTAAAACTTTAAGTAGTAAATTATACATTTGTGGGGCTTATTTGAAATCAAAGAAAAAAAAATTATAGTTATTTTTGAGAGGCAATATTCAAAAGATAATAATGGTAATTTCAGATAACCTTATTTGGTGCAGCCATTTCAAAGTGTTCCCACACTGTGGAGGTTTTTCTTTTTTGTGTTTTGGGTGCCATTCTAACTAAATTAGGCCTAACTAATCCTGAATACAAACCTCAAATACAAATCTAGAATACAAACCTCAAATACAAATCTAGAATACAAACCTCAAATACAAACCTGAAATACAAACCTCAAATACAAAAACTTAAATTTTTTCTAGCACTTATCACTGACACTGACTCTCTCTCAAACTACAACCAACCTACTACACCCACGAAGTGCCGCGAGGAACTACGCGCTTTTATTTTGAAAAGTGACACGTAGCCAAACCAGTCACGTCACCGGTGGGAAGCGAGGCTTCACTTTATGCCGGTCACGTGGTTTTTGGCAATCTGACGCAAGCCTCGAATCGGGGCTTCACTAAACACGCCCACTTTTACTCGGTACAAACCTCGGTGCCTCTGCTTCAAATTACCCATCACTACTCATGATCCACCTGGGATCAAACTGAGGCCTAGTATCAGCTAAATGAGAGTGAAAAACAAGTATGAATGATTATATGGATTTTTTTAATTTAGAAAGATGAAAAGTGAAGATTCTCTTAATCCACAGGAGCACACAGAGACACTGAGGAGCCTTCAGAATAGAGCAAGAATCCAGGAAGCAAAGTGTCAGTGAATGTGGTATTGAAGGTGTGGAGGTGGGTCAGTTGGTCAGAGGAGACTGTGTAGAAGGACAGAGAGCCAGCAGGACAGTCCACAAACACTGCTACTCTCCCAGAAGAGGAGGACCAGGGCTGAGGGAGGTGTTTTTTTGTTTTTTGTTATTATGCCAAACAGAGAAAGCATCTTTAGAACAGTACAGGCTCCAGGACTGATCATTGCATCCAAACACATTCCTCCCTTCTGATTCTTCTGTAAGACACTGATACAGAAACCCTTCCACTCCACTGGACCTCCCAGTAACAGCGACCAGTCAGACCAGTGGAACACAGAATCTGACGAATTAATTCAAATCTGTCTTGATGATCCGAATACGTCTGCTTCTCTCACACCTGTCACCTTCTTGTTGTCAGACAGTTTGAGTTCTCTGTGAGCTGTGTTTGGATCCAGAGTGAGATCACAGAAATCTGATGGGGAGAAGACACAACACAGCAGCAGTTAGTCCCACGTCATTGTAGATTATGGCCAAATGTGTTCATGAAAGATGGATTTAATGCTGTAATGCTGTGTACAGGTAGAGCATGAGCAGACTCTACTTCCTCAGAAAGCTCAGGTCTTTCAATGTTTGCAGTAAGTTACTGGAGATCTTCTACCATGTTTGTGGGAGTAGCCAGCAGCTACGTAAAACATGCCATTTAGAAATTAGTCTTAGTCTGAATAAGAATAAGTCTGACTCACAGCATTACTCACATGACATTCCAGAGATTTCACTATATGCAGCAACACTGACAAGCCTTTAACAACAACAATGTTTGATATAGTAGTATTGTTTGCAATAAATAATTATTTTGTTTTGATTTTTTTTATTTCAAGTCATACCACATTTTAAAATCACTTTTGTCTTCATGAGTTGCCTCAGCAAATATCAAGAATGTGTGCAAGTGCAAATAATGTCAACATTTCATACTCCACTAAAGCCCTATTCGGACGGGATTAGTTTTATGGGGTGACATGGGGTGAAGTAATAATTACCAGGGAATTTAGTCCTGTCTGAATGCGCCATGTCCGTAAACATAACGGAGTATGTCTGTGAAATTTACAACGACGAGTTTCACCGTCTGTAAAACGGTGTGGAGGTATTACCATAGGTAATATTAATCCCGTGCGAATGGAGCCTCGGTAAAGATGTATGTAATATTTCGTTACATCCGTTTAAAGCCCCAGTGTGTAGGATTTGTGGCGCATAGGTGGATGGTGCTATTGCACTTTCTGTTTTAGCTACGGCAGACCTCGAGGGTCACCCGGGTGCGCGCACGAGCCGCTACTGTATAAATAAAACGTGGTCCCGTTTTTTTTTTTTTTTTCTCATGAAAACACACATTCCCGATCATGTACCATGACACTCTACACATCAAATGAAACCTTACAGTCTCCTCTTTTTGACTATGCAATTCATTTCCCTGCACAACAATCACTCCCCGAGCACATGGGGCTTTTATACGGAAAAGCACAAAACGAGGTTAGCTTACCTTAGAATGCTTTGCACAGGTCAAACTCTGTATTTCACCATAAACTTGCTCTCAATTTGTCCGTAAGGATCCAGCGAATAAAATCCAGTAAAACAATTTAGTCCAAAACACGTGTTAGATCCATTACGACGTCTGATCCGGCAGCATGCTTGTGTTGTTTACCCAAAACCACGAGCCTTGCCGAAGGCGGAGCCCAAATGTCCTTCTGCGGCTCTCGTATTCAAAATGGCTGCCTCTGCATGGGGAAGATCCCCCTTTTATGTGACTATATCTAAGTCCAAAAGAATACTTTGATTTCATGATGGAAGTGAAAAGGCTTGGAAAACAATGTATTTTTGAATGGGTATCTTCAATTTCAGTAATTAACGGGTAAAAATCTTACACACTGTCCCTTTAAAGAAATAATTTACCGCAATTTTCAAACATGGAGGAGCTTGAAGTGCTCTGTTTTGCCGGCAAACAAAATGATCTACCGGTACTCTCAAACAAACGCACACATCGACCAATGAAAAAGCCCAAGAGGTATAAATCAGTCGTCAGAGGCATGAAACTTTTGCTTGTTTTAGGACACGTATGTATGTATCTATTAGTCCTGATTATGGGCAATAATTTGCATAGTTCTCTAATATTTCACATAGGCTAATCATGACTTCTGTATCTTCAGCTAATGCTTTATGCCCTGCCCCACGTATCTGGACACTTTGGCACAGTTTGTTATATTTTATAGTTTAACCCTCAGTCACACCTATGCATATTGTTTGTTTACATCTTCTTGTGTTAAATAAACAATAATGAAGTTAGTAGACATAACGTACTAATTTAACTAATACTATTATTTAATTATGCCCCTGAATAGCTATACTAACAAGAGCCCATACTCCACTGCATATTGAATAGTCTCACTTAACTAACAGAAACTGAAAACAAATAGGTGTGATAGTTTCATAGTAATTTCTTTGTACTTAGCTCCTCCCTGCAGCCAGTTTTAAGCAGTGTCCACCAGCACTCTAGCCAGAACTGAAGAAGCAGCTTGGATGAGCTGCAAAACGTATTCGACCAAATAAATTTGACAAACTGAATTGTTCCTTTTGCCATGGATTCTACCTGGAAGACTGAGGGATTCTACACACATCTTAAGTATAACATTTTATTGTAACATTACCCCGTGTAAATTAATACACAATACTTTATTGCCTACATACAAAAGGGTGTAGACACTGCATGCAATACATGCCCATTGAGTTTTTTCCACATTGTCATGGCACAGTGGTTTTGGACATCATACACTAAAATACAGTGGTACCTCACCTTACGAAATTAATTCGTTCCAGAAGTGGTTTCGTAACGTGAAAAATTCGTAAGTTGAGTAGCTATTTCAATGGAAAAAGCCTGATCCGTTCCAAGGTTTTTTTTTAATAGTGTAACATTTTTTTTATAGTGTAACGTTGTGTTATGGGTCCTGACGGGCTAAGAGACTAGACCAGGACTAAAAGAACGTGGAATAAACCAGGTCTGGCCAGAACTAAACCTGGATTGGACCTGTTATTATTATAACATGGCAGTGCCATTGGAGGAGCGCGTTGCTCCTGTCTCCGCGCTCCTTGCGCTCCGTTCCGCGCTAGAGCTGAGAGGCCGAGAAAGACGCTCTTTCAGCGGGAATAAGAGCGGGGCGGGCTCTGGTTCTATCTGACCTCCAGAGCCGGGGCGCCGACACTGTGAGCTAACAGGCCGTATGGACGTCGCTTTTTGATCGGCTCTTCCTATCATTGTGAAGCAGAATTCACCAAGCGTTGGATTGTTCACTCACTAAGGCAGTGCTTCTCAAATAGTGGGGCGGGCCCCCCTGGGGGGGCGTGGCGTGATGCCAGGGGGGGCGCGTATGACCCTGGGAAACATGTTTTTTTGCTGTACTGTACTAGAACTAAGTGTAATTGCACATCAACAACAGTAGTTGGCAGTGGCGTTCTCACATGTGATTTACGCACAGTCTCACCATTAACAGAACATCCTCTGTCACAGAAAAAACACGTATATTCCACTGAGTCGTGTCCTTTAGTCCGACAGAAGCTGACGCATCAGTGGCACAAGGAGAGAGCGTTTTTTTCAGTGCTTTTAGCTTATGCAAATGAGGTGGTTTTAAGTTTCATTTCTGTAAAACGTAAACAAATGTGCGCAAAGCTGCATTAAAAACACATTAATATTTGAGTCCTCAGTGCAGTCTTTGTTGTAAGTTTCTTTCTTTTTTTGTTTTGTTTATAATGTTAATAAAAGGATATAGTGGTGTTCTAATAACAATTTTCTAGACAAATAATACTATTTATAGTCGCGCGCAGGAAGGGGGGCGTGAAATTTTTTCTTCTTCCTAGGGGGGGCGTCACAGAAAATAATTGAGAAGCACTGCACTAAGGGAACGTGAGCTGGGTTTAGACCATCGTGAGACAGGTGAGTTTTACCATACTGATCATGTGTTGTTGTGTCTCCCCTCACACGTTCGGCGCTATATTGAGCCATGTCCACTCCACGCTTCACTATCAACACATTCCACTGAAAATCTATGAAAGTTCGAGTGTTCAAACGAGAGAGAAATGCGAGAGAAACTCTAGTCTGAGAAAAGCGTATAATGTGTGTGGTGAGGCATTTACAGCCCTAAAACATGTAGAACAATTGCAAAATACAGTACAAAGTTGTCCTACCTCGTGGACCTCTCCCACCGCGGGCCACCTCTGGAACCTAACCCCGTGTGTGTTGATAAAGTGTATTTACGTTTCGGGGCGTGCATCTGAGCGCGCATTAATTTAATTTTTGAGATTTGTTGTTTTTAAAGTGCTTTATAAATAAAGTTGGATTGGAGATTTTGCGTTTCGTAACTTGAAATTTCATTCGTATCTAGAGACCAAAATATGACGTGAAGGCGTTTCGTAACTTGAAATTTTCGTTTGTTGGGTCATTCGTAAGGTGAGGTACCACTGTACAAACAATTATTAGAACACAAACAAGCATCCCATTTGTGTTCAAACAAACAGCATACATTTATAAAGGACCTTTCTTCCTTTTGCCAGAGCACTTTGAGTTACTTCACCATATCAATATACTACAACAACAGCTACTGTTAAATATACCACATAAAGAAATCACATCCAAATTCTCCTAAACCACTGATGGGAAAATTGACTTGAATTCACATTTCAGCAAGCCCAACTATTACCTCAGTTTTGTTTTGGTAGACAATTTTAACTGCTTTAACTCCATGTTAGAATTCCCTTATTGTGAAGTTTAGACAAGGCAGGCAGCAACATCTGTGCGAAGTAAGGTCAATATTTTGGTCATAGAAGAGAGCTTTCAGGTCCGGGAGCAAAGAGGAGCTGAAGACTGTACAGAAGAAGCTGAGGAGCAAAATCAGACAGGCTCGGGCCAACTTCAGGAGGAAGATGGAACAGCAGCTGCAACAGCGGAATGTCAGGGAGGTGTGGAGGAGTCTGAAGAGTGTCTCTGGCTTCAATCCTCTGCCCGTCCAGACAGAGGGAGACCAACAGTGGGTGGTCCCCCAGTGGCCAGTGGCTCTCACGTATCATCTGATGAAGACTCTGGAGAGGCTCGTCCTGGGTCATCTCCGCTCCACAGTTCGCGTATCGGCCCGGCATCGGAGTAGAGGACGACATCATCTCTCTGATGCATCGCTCGCTGTCCCACTTGGAGAGGCCCGGCAGCACTGTGAGAATCTTGTTCTTCGACTTCTCCAGTGCGTTCAACACCATCCAGCCACTGCTCCTGAGGGACAAGCTGGAGTGGGCAGGAGTGGACTGTGACCTGGCTGAGTGGATCCTGGACTACCTCACAAACCGGCCCCAGTTTGTGAGAGCCCGGGACTGTGTGTCTGACCTCATGACCTGCAGTGTGGGGGCGCCCCAGGGCACGGTCCTCGCGCCCTTCCTCTTCACCCTCTACACTGCAGACTTCAGACACAACACGGACAGCTGTGTCCTGCAGAAGTTCTTTGATGACTCCGCCATCATTGGTCTCATCACAGACGATGATGACGCGGAGTAGAGGACTAACGCAGGACTTTGTGGACTGGTGTCAGCGGAACCACCTTCTCATCAACGCGGGTAAGACCAAGGAGATGGTGGTGGACTTCCGCAGAGGCCACTCTACTGCCCCCCCACCAGTGAACATCCAGGGAAGGGACATTGAGAGAGTGGACTCTTACAAGTACCTGGGTGTTCATCTGAACAATAAACTGGACTGGACTCATAACACTGATGCACTGTACAGGAAGGGCCAGAGTCGGCTCTATCTCCTGAGGAGACCTTTGGAGTGAGAGGGCCACTCCTGAGGACCTTCTATGACTCTGTGGTGGCATCAGCCATCCTGTACGATGTGGTCTGCTGGAGCAGCAGCGTCACAGAGAGGGAGAAGAAAAAACTGGACAAGGTCATCAGGAAGTCCAGCTCAGTCCTGGGCTGTCCTCTGGACTCAGTGCAGCAGGTGGGGGACAAGAGGGTCCTGGCTAAACTCATGTCTATGCTGGACCATGAGTGTCGCCCCCTGCAGGACGCTCTGTCGGCTCTAGAGAGCAGCATCAGTGACAGACTGATTCACCCTCGCTGTGTTAAAGAGAGATTTCGCAGATCTTTCCTTCCTGCTGCTGTCAGACTGTACAATGATCAATGCTAGTCATGTTCATCTCCATAGCAACCATGTGTCATCTCCATAGTAATAATTACATGTGCATTATTATTTTAAGTCACTTTCCCTGCTACTTATTTCTTTAAGCACCACTGTCCATCACTGCACTGCACTGCACAATCATCTGAGTCACTTTATTGTACTGAACTGGAGTCACTTTAACTGCTGTTTGTTCACTCAGAATCAAAGACATTTATTGTGCAGCGTTCCTGTGCCCTTTAACCTTAGTGTTGTGTTTTTTAGTTGATTGTTATTACTACTTGTTACTTATTATTATTTATCTTAATTTTTGATGCATGCTCTTTTTTCCAACTGTTTCTGAAACTTGCGTTGTGACACTGCAATTTCCCCATTGTGGGACAAATAAAGGATTATCTTATCTTAGATCTTATCTTATATCCATTTTTAGAGCAAGCATAAAACTGTCACTAGCAACCCCACCCCATGAGACACTATAATGGACTTTACTAAATGCCAAAAGTGGGCTTTCACACAACTACACTTCTTAGTAAACATTACCAAAACTCCACAGATACTGCCATCTTTCTGGAAGGAATGCTTCACCACTCCCCCTTGCCACTTCTTAATCCACTCCAGTTTGCTATGAGAGATCCTTCTCATTTTGATGCATTCACTGTATAGGGTTAGGAAAGAGGAGTACAAAAAAACATTTCTATTTTAATCACACAATATAGAATTATCCGATAAAAGGAAATAGACCTGAATCTCTTGGCAGCATCAGTAGAATGGGCTTGCTCAGTGCTGCTTGCCGATGGGTCCACCAGATAAACACTGGTGACATCGTTGATGAACTGAAAAGAGACAAGCATCGTTACACATGGCATTTACGAGACACAATGCAAGCAACAACGCTTTCGTAATCAAACTTGACCTGTAAAATAGTTGAATGTTCATAATCATAACTACATCTATGAATGCGTGAAGAGTCCCTCAGTCGTCCAGGTAGAATCCATGATAAAAGGAGAAATTCAATTTGTCAACTGGACAAAGTTTGTTTGGTCGAAAACCTTTCGCCGCTCATCCGAGAGGCTTCGTCTGTTCTGGTTCGAGTGCTGGTAAGACACTGCTTATACAGTGGTACCTCACCTTACGAATGACACAACAAACGAAAATTTCAAGTTACGAAACGCCTTCACGGTAAATTTTTGTCTCTAGATACGAAAGAAAATTCAAGTTACGAAACGCGAAATCTCAAAAATTCAAAAATTCAAATAATGCGCGCTCAGCCACACACATTATACGCTTTTCTCAGACTGGATTTAAACTTTTCTCACATTTGTCTCTCGTTTAAACACTCAAACTTTCATAGATTTTCAACAAAATTATTAATAGTGAAGTGTGTGTGTGTGTGGGGGGGGGGGGGACTGCGCGGACACAGCGCATGAACGAGACCCATGCAAGAGCCGCGGTGGTCTAGACCTCCTCTAGACCTGACCAGGTCTAGAGGAGGTCTAGAGGAGCCTCGGCGGTCTGGACTAAACCAGGACTAAACCTGGACTAAACCAAGAGGAGCCGCGGTGGTCTTGCATGGGTCTCGTTCATGCGTTCATGCGCTCAGACTGCGTGCAGTCCCCTCCTCGCTGCTCCCCTCAGCCGTGACTCGAAACAAAACAAGGAAATAGACCCGCGCGCAGCGCTTTAATCCACCTGGTCTACTCCTGGTTTAGTCCTGGTTTAGTCCAGGCTTAGTCCTGGTTTAGTCCTGGTCCAGTCCAGGTTTAGACCTTGGTCTAGACCTGCTGTCAGCTCCGCGCCGGGTCATGTGCGCTATCACACGTGTCAGAGCGCAGTCTTCTCCCCCCTCCCCCTTCACCCCCCACACTTCACTGTTAATACATTTTGTTGAAAATCTATGAAAGTTTGAGTGTTTAAACGAGAGACAAATGTGAGAAACACACAGAACACAATGTTACACTATAAAAAAAAGTTACACTATAAAAAAAAACTTGGATCGGGACCTTGGAACGAATCAGGCTTTTTCCATTGAAATAGCTACTCAACTTACGAATTTTTCACGTTACGAAACCACTTCTGGAACGAATTAATTTCGTAAGGTGAGGTACCAGTGTATCTAGCTGCAGGGCGGAGCTCACTACACTAAATTCTTCTGAAACTATCTCAACTAATTTGTATTGCAATTCTCTCTTTTGTATTTCGAATTTCTCTGGCGTCTAGTTTAGCATACCTATTCAACCCTAACGACCGTCCCCACACCTCTGGCCCTGACCTGTCTGCCCTATTGTTTCTTTTGTCTGGTTTGACTTTGTTTAAGGATGGAATTGTAAATGGGAGACAAGTTATGTCTGACTCCCCCACTTCTGTTTAAAGAAGGATACTCTTTTTTGACAAAAATAGCCTCTTTAACTCCCCTCTCAAACCAGTTCTTTTCCCTGTCCTCTAGACCTTCTGTCCTCAAAAGAATGGCCCGTGGCTTCTAGGTGAAGATGTACGGCAGATGACGGTCCACTCTGGCACGCCCGCCTGTGTTGGTACATCCTCTTGTGAAGTGACTGTTTTGTTTCTCCAGTGTAGCGCTCACTGCAGTCTTCATTACACTGAATGGAGTAGACCACATTGCTTTGTTTGTGAAGACAGCCTCATGTGCGTGCCCAATGTGGGTGGAAGTACCTGATGTGGGCTCTGATCTGCTCCTATGAAAGCGGCAGTGATAACCAAGCAGCGTAGTGGTCTAATTATTGAGATGGAAAGGTTATTGGTGCTTTGGTTGGAAGATCAAAGTCAAAATCCGACTTACGACGAAATACGGGTTACGACGCGTCTTAAGAACGGATCAACGTCGTAACCCGAGGACTCCCTGCAGGCATGGCCCTGCTTGGTGACATGAAGTTGGGGACGTTGCAGTACCAGGTCTCGGACCAATTGTCCGTTCATCGGAGTTCTAAAGTGTACTGATTATGCACATTTTCCCAAATTAATTATTCTTCCGGAATCTCTGCAACAACAGGACCCTTTGTTCTCTCGCACTCAACATTCCCAAGGTCACTCAGCTGTGTTATCACAGCACACCATAATCAAAAGGACATGTTATCAAATTTGGCTGGAACACTCTGAACATTCTGTAATTCATTCTGTATTCTGTATCTGTAAACACTCTGCCCTCTCACATAGTCTTCCGCCTCAGTTTGTCAATAATATTGTATTTCCAAGCAAAAAAAGAGCTCAATGTTTACCGTTCCACTGTATCACGTCATATGTGTTTGTGACTATTGTTAATGTATCTGCATTTTCTATTCTGTTCATGTTCTGCTATCGCTGATGAGAGAGATGGGGCGTTAGTGCACCATGTCGGCTGCTTTAAGGTCAAGAGACCCATCCATTTCCAATCTCATCTCGTAGTATAACAATGACAAATAAAGCTTCCATTCCATTCCAGACAAGTATCATTCTCCTGTCAACTGCCAAACCCAGACTGATTCATAAGCATGATTCATAAGCAGAAGCATGATTCATCACTCCAGAGAACACGTAGCTACTGCTCTAGAGTCCAGTGGCGGTGTACCTTACAACACTATATCCAACGCGTTGCATTGCATTTGGTGATGTATGACTTGGATGCAGCTGCTCGGCCATGTAAACCCATTCCGTGAAGCTCTCAGTGCACTGTTCTTGAGCTAATCTGAAGGCTACATGAAGTTTGGAGGTCTGTAGTGATTGACTCTGCAGACAGTTGGCAACCTCTGCGCACTATGTGCCTCAGCATCCGCTGACCCCGCACTATCAGTTTACGTGGCCTACCACTTTGTGCTTCACACTTTGTTATAATACCACTGACAGTTGCCACTGAGAGCTAGGCGAGCTGGCATGCCGTCGCGAGAGCCGGGCGAGCTGTCGTGCCGTCGTGAGAGCCGGGCGAGCTGTCGTGCCGTCGTGAGAGCCATGCTTGTCATGACCCGCTTGTCATGCGATCGTGAGAGCCGGGTGAGCTGGCGGCCACCGTGCCTTCATGAGAGCCGGTGAGCTGTCGTGAGAGTCGGCTAGCCATCAGTCGGCTTGGAACTTGTGGAACAGCTGAGGACATGAGGGTGGAGGTGCATATTGGGGATGTTCACAGGGCAGGTACGGGTTGAACGCTGGACGGATGAGGGTGGGTAAATTTGGAGACAGTAATAGTAGTCGCGACATGAGAGCAGAAAATGACGAAGGAATGCGATGATGTAGCATGAGCAGGGGGAGATGAAGACTAGATGGCGAGAGCATCGCTGAGTATACGTATAGGATAGAACGGTGGAGAAGTCATGAGCTAACGTCGATGGTAGGATTGGGTGTAAGGACAGCTAGCGTACGTCAAAATTGCGTGAGCAGCACGAGCGAAAATGGATTGAGCGACGTGAGTCGATGGGTGCTGAATATCGGAATAGCAGAGAGAGGGTGTAGAGACTGCTTAGCTAGCATGTGATGGAATGGTGTGAGCTAGCATGAGTTGCATAAGTTAGAATGGTCGGATGCGAGTCAGTAGGAGAGGTTGAATAGGAGATGACAGTGTGCCAGTGCAGAGAGGAGTTAAGCTAACAAAAGCATTGGTATGACGTTTTGGAGTGCAAATGAAAATAGTGTGAGTGGGCGTGGTGACTTGTGTAGGCTGCAACAACAGAGAAAAAACATTTGGATGTTGGGGAAGGGAGAGGGGGAGGGATAGAGCAGAAGACGGGAAACGGATTAGAGGCTCTGCCTAATGTGGGTAGAACGCGAGAAGCCATCTAGCTCATGATGACTGAAAAAAGCGAAATGAAGAAATGGGGAGAAGATGCATGTGCATGGGAAATTGTGCAGCCTGCGAGACGGGGACAAGAAGAATGAGACACAAAGGGAGCAAGCACAGGGGGAGATAATACGAGAGAATTAAAATGAAACTGCACAGTAGACAAAACACATTTACCACCACCACTGGTGGTGATGCTACTTAGCCCCCAGCAGGAAGAGCTATGAGACTGAGGCGGAGGAGAGGTGGGAGTGCAGCTGCGCGCGGGAAACTTGGTGGGAACCCGGAAGCTCGTTCGTCTCGTTCCAGGGCGCCAGGCTTACATTCTTGATCTAAACTGTTGAAGGTCCTGTCTTGATATGTCAGCCTGAAGGGGCACAGTGGGTGCCGGGCCGTACTGAACGCCGTGGTCGCTGGAGGCTGCGCCGCGCCATTAGCCGTACACCGGGCTGCCCGAACGCCTACACAAGGAGGGGGAGGCGACTAGAAGGACAACGTGGATATCCCGTATATGCCGCCGGCAACAGAGATATTGACGGTGGATGCGTGGTGCTCCTTGGAGGTGGAGGTCCGCTGTGTGAGCGCGCGCCTGGAACGTTCGCTGGGCGGCGCGGGCCGTGGGTTGGATGCCGGCCGGCGGTTCTTACCATGGAGCGTACGTCAGATGGAAAATCCTCGGCTGCAGATCCCTGAATGGGATCCTCGTGGGATCCGTCTCGGCTTGAGGAATTCGCGAAATGGAAGGAATGAAGAAACGTGTGACAGGTCGGTATTTGAATGTGACGGGTTGTTAGCCCAGCTCGAGCGAGCTGACGCGGTCGAGAGCTGTCGAGTTCACCGAGATGAACTGGAATGAAGGGATGAGCGGCTATAAATAGCTCCGGGAAATTAGAGGTGTGGTTACGGTGAACTGTGATTCGCTGGTGAGGAGGAGAAACAGAACAGATCACTAACGAAGCAACTCGGATGAGTTGCGAAATGTTTTCAACCAAATAAACTTTGTTGACAAATTGAATTTCCCCTTTTATCATCTATTCAACAACATTCACTATTAGAGAAATGATAAACTGTACAATCCACTAACTCACATACAACAAAATCAAGACCCCCCCCACACACAAACGCACACACACGCATACACACACACGCATACACACACACGCACGCACCCAAGCACGCACACACACACACACACACACACACACTAATGTTAGGTTTTGAAAATGGTGCAAAGAGGTATTTTTCATGAAAAATATATTACATAAGTGGTAGAAAATGAACACATGGAATATACTTTAATGAAGACCATCGGCGTCAGCGCTGTATTTGAATATAGGGCTTATTAGCTCACAGTGGTGTTCTCCACATGAGAAGCTCTGGAGGAGCCTATAGACTGCAGTTTCCTGGGGCCTGGATGAGCGAGCACAGATGGCACACAGGCTACAATGTGTGAACCGTCCTCTTCTACTTCACTGTGTCATAGAATCTAGTTCCTTATCAGATGAGCAGTGTGCTCCACCGTGTTTGTAAGTCACCATGATGATAATCTTTGGACAAACGGAGCAGAGACAAGGTCAGACAGAGCAGTGCAGATGATAAGAGTTGCTCAAGTTTACAACAGACAGACTGATAGAGGCAGCAGCTTTAATGTGAGCGGTCTGCACATCGACTGCACATTTCTGGTTCATAGTCGGGCAGTTACTCCTAAAAGTCTATAACCTCATCATGGTTCTTTGTTTTTCAACAGTCACATTTTAATCTTCATTCACTGCTCACAACCATATTTTCGGTATGGAGCACAAACGCAAACAAAGAGGGGACCTTTTTCAAAGAAGCGGTAGGCTTATAAACTCAGATTACATTACATTTTTATTACAATTCATGTACACTTTTTCTATTGCCTTTAAGAGTAAATACAGTCACGTGCTTCTTCACACTTGACTGTGATTGGTTAAATCCATCTGTTTCACTCAGAGCATTACAGAGGCTGACCAAACAGAAGAGGGAGTGTTTGAGCAAACATAAAATAGAGAAATGGTAAATCATGATTACTATACTGAAAATACAAGTGAGGTGTCACCATTTCAAAATGGTTCATTTAAAGGGACAGTGTGTAAGATTTTTACCCGTTAATTACTGAAATTGAAGATACCCATTCAAAAATACATTGTTTTCCAAGCCTTTTCACTTCCATCATGAAATCAAAGTATTCTTTTGGACTTAGATATAGTCACATAAAAGGGGGATCTTCCCCATGCAGAGGCAGCCATTTTGAATACGAGAGCCGCAGAAGGACATTTGGGCTCCGCCTTCGCCTTCGGCAAGGCTCGTGGTTTTGGGTAAACAACACAAGCATGCTGCCGGATCAGACGTCGTAATGGATCTAACACGTGTTTTGGACTAAATTGTTTTACTGGATTTTATTCGCTGGATCCTTACGGACAAATTGAGAGCAAGTTTATGGTGAAATACAGAGTTTGACCTGTGCAAAGCATTCTAAGGTAAGCTAACCTCGTTTTGTGCTTTTCTGTATAAAAGCCCCATGTGCTCGGGGAGTGATTGTTTTGCAGGGAAATGAATTGCATAGTCAAAAAGAGGAGACTGTAAGGTTTCATTTGATGTGTAGAGTGTCATGGTACATGATCGTGACATGAATGTGTGTTTTCATGAGAAAAAGACAAAAAAAAAAAAAAACGGGACCGCGCCCGGGTGACCCTCGAGGTCTGCCGTAGCTAAAACAGAAAGTGCAATAGCACCATCCACCTATGCGCCACGAATCCTACACACTGGACCTTTAAGCTAATTCTTTTTTCCAAGTTTTAAGCACATCAGGCATATGGTGACCAGATACTGACAAGACACTTCACACACCTCTCCCCTCTGTCATTGTACGCTGCTGTGTGAATGTGTGAGTGGTTATTGTTATTGTTATAAATATCACCATTTAAAATGCCGCCTATAAACAGGAAGTTGAAACCCATGGATAGAAGTATAAAACTGCTCAGACCCCGTCAACTTCAGTATGTATCTACTCCAACCTTACACACTCTGAGACAAGGACGTGGACGTGGAAATGTTTAATGTCCTCTGCATGAGAGGGCCCTTGTGTTTCCTAATCGAGAAAGAATGGCCTGATGAGTTCTCTGGAGGAAGTTTCACTATAAATCTCTAAGTGGACCATGGGCAGAGGGAGTGGGCTCTGTGTGTATGCCTGCGCTGTCAGGACAGGTTACACTGTACATGCTCTAATCTAATAAAGAAGTAGAAGGTCACTAGTCTGGAGTCATTACTCTTACTAACCTTAGAAACGGTGCATTCAAGCTCTGTCTGAGAATTCTACATGACCATAAGAGCTTTACAGGAAATGTATGTAAGATTTTTAGTTGAAATATGTGTCCCCACAGAGGCAAATACATATAGCTCTAGGTAACAATTGTAAACTTGATTTATTCTTCATTACCAAAACATTTCAAATGGATGGCAAAGTTGTTGATGTTATAAAGTGTTTAGGTTCTCAAGACAATTATTTGGTTATGTCTGGTGACTGTAGTGTTTTTTTTAGAGTAAGAGTGCAGACTACATACAGTTTTTTTATTTTTTATTTTTTTTTCAATTTTAACTAGATAACTAGATGCTGTCTGCTGTGG